>CAJHQP010010692.1:0-17747 GCA_905132765.1 Moricandia arvensis
ACGAAGTGATCTAGCTCGCCATATGGCGACCTGGGATCTGCATTTGTGACCTAGGAGTTGTTTGTCGAGTATTAATTTTTTTATCATAAAATCTCAACGGGAATTTTGATCGAGACGTAGTGAGAGCCAGCATAGGTCCTAGCTCGAAGTAGGAGTCATGAGAGCAGGACTATTGTATTTTGATACTGATTTAGAAGAGTAAGGTCGCAAATTGGCAACCCGGACTTCCAAGAGCCTAGATCGCCATATGGTGACCCGAACTTGGAGGGTCTAGGTCGCCATATGGCGACCCGTTTCGTACGGGTTCAGGTCACCATATCGCGACCAGTAACCTTGATGGGCAGGTTTCCATATGGTGACCCGTGCCTTGTGTGTGCAGGTCGCCATATGGTGAACCGTGCTTTGCAAATGCAGGTTGCCATATGGCAACCCTCGTCATACTAATCATGACGATATCCATGACAACGATGAGGTCGTTCTGAAACCAAAGTTTATTCCACACTAAGTTGACCCCACCGAGGCCGAGGCCTATTGGCCGCTTTGTGCGAAAGTTTAACTCCCCCACTTGAAGCACAATTTCCTAGCAGGCCTCCCTGCAGATGGGACCAAAGCCTTCCAAGCAAGAGTTCATATCTAATTCTCAACACTATTCGGGAGTTTGGCCGTATTTTAGAAAACGTGGAGTTCTTTTATTTGTTATGAGGCGCGCATTGTGCATTGCCGTCTATTGTTTCCAATCCCCGAGATCATTGTTCCGACCTTGAACCAATTCAAGTTGTCGATTGGGCATATACATCTGACAGGTCTTCAGCACCTCCTTGGAATCCTGGTCCTGGGTGACGAGCATGGGGTATCCCTTAGCGTTGATCATTTCGGGGCCCTTTTAAAACCAATGGCGCTAACAGGTGGGATGTATCGTTCTACGCCTTGCACATATATGTCAATAAAGGAAACAATCCCGAATGGTCATGCGTGGGAGAAGTACTTCTTTTTCGTCTGTATTGATAGCGTATCGGTCAAAGAAAGCTACATTCTTGATTTCAGCAGTGAATGGGGTCGTTATAGTACTGATTGGATATACACATGTTTTTGTTCAGACGATATCTAACTCTTTCGTCCTTTGTTTCTGCAGAGATCAACCCCTTATTGCCGTTCCCAGATGACGTGGTCGCTGTGAGGAATCTTCTTTGGACCGGTTCATTCTTTTGGATTTCTTTCACTCCAAAGCGAGCTCACAAGGTGCTACAGTATCACCGATGGCAAGCCCACCCCAAAGCGGTCCTGGAAGAAGGATCTGAATCGGATATGGATGAGTTTGTGTCGAGGGATGTTCCTGTGTCTCGAGGGAATGCAAGGCCTTCCAAGGGCAAAAGGGTCAAGCTAGGTGACATCGAATTCCTTTTGGATGACTTACCCTTTCTTGGATAGCCTTACAAATTCGCCCCGGGTAATGGGAGTGGCTTTAGCGATTTTTCCCTGCCGGGTTGTAACTTTGACGACCTTTTTAAGGACCTTCCGTCTGATTCCGACCTTCTTCCTACCGTGGATTGTAAGGCTAGTTTGAAAGCCTTTGCGGAGGGTTCTAGGATGGTCCACGAGTTAGTAACTAGAACTTTGCTTGTTTTACTATATATATATATATATATATATATTTTATTTTTTTGGGAGCAAGTTTCCTTAGCTTCGAACCTATACATGGATTGCTTGCATTCAACTCAACCCTCGAGGCGAGCAATCGAAAGGCGCGAGTCTGTCGTTTCAAGGCCGAGAGAGCGGAGACGAGGCTGCTCTTTTCCGAGGATAGGCTTCCGCGCGTGAGCTCCGAGACCAGGGGCCGGAGAGTAGGCATGCTAAGGCTCTTCGTCGTGCAGAGTGGCGAGGGAAGCGCGAGGTTGCTGCGGTCATCTAGGGTAGTGCTGCTCAGTTCAGGACCTAGTTTAGGATGCTTAGGGGAGCCGAAGAACTTATGGGCGATATTTGAGAGTGCCTTGGAGCTGTTGATGGCTTGTCGCGGACAACGGCCAGCGACTAGATTTTCCAGTCCAAGATGGACAAGATGAACGGCCACGTGAATGAGTATTAAGGTGTCGAGACTCTGGTCCCTTACAAAAATATATATTGCATACTTCCATTTTTTATTTTTCTTTACATTTCTTTAAATTCTAAGTCACTTCTTTTTTTCTTGCTAGGTAACTTCGTGTGGCTACCATGGGAGACGAGGTACAATCAGCCTTCATGCAGGCTATCCACGACCTACAATATAAGATGAGGATCATGAGGCAGGACATTGGCACGGTACGTCAAGACTTGGGTGATCGACTGACCCTGATCGAACAACGGCCAGTCCCTAGACCCACACAGCGAGTTGATTTGGGAAAAGCCCAAAACAACCCATTTCCGATCGGAGCACCCTCAAGGAGGACTGGAGTGCACATCACTGACAACACCGGCCCTAGTACTAGGGACCAACGTCAAGAAGATGACCCCGGACCACACGTTCAACATAACCCAAGGAGACATGAGGTTCAAGATGTCTTTAGAGAAGAAGAAGAGGAGTCCTACAACCCACCTCCACGAGCACGACTCACCCAAGTTCCCTACTAGAACCATTTAAAGTTAGAGGCACCCGCCTTTGCTGGAAAGGTGGACCCTGAGGCTTACCTTGACTGGGAGAAGAGGATGGATCACGTCTTTGATTACTACAATCATTCGGATCCCAAAAGAGTAGCCCTTGAAGTGGCTCAATTGACTGACAATGCCTTGTTATGGTGGGACAAAGTCACCACAGACCGGAGGAGGAACTCAATGCCGCCACTAGAGTCTTGGATAGACATAAAAGACCTAATGCGCCAACGATTTGTTCCCCAACATTTCCACAGAGACTTGCAAAAGCTTTTCAGGACCCTTAGACGAGGTACTAAGTCAGTGGAAGAATAATATGAGGATTTTGAACGTTTGAGAAACCGACTTTGCCTCAAAGAAGATGAAGAATACATCATGGCTCAGTTTTTGGATGGGCTAAATGACCGGATCAGTAGCAAGGTGGAGAGGTTCAAGGATCTATTTCACTTAGCCATTCAAGCCGAGCAACACATCAAGAAGAAGTCCACCAGGAGTAAACCACATCCTGCTTGGGGTTCAAGAAACAACTGCAACAATTACCCAAAACCAGTAGATAAGGGCAAGGGGATTGATCTAGGCAACCAGAACAAGAGCCTACCCACTGAGCCCAACAAAGACACCAGGACAGAAGCTGGTACGAATGCTAACCCTCAACGTTCTAGAGACATCACCTCTTTCAAATGCAAAGGCCGAGGGAATATGGCAAGGGAATGTCCAAAACAGAGGGTCATGTTGCTCACTGATGAAGGATATGAGTCCCATGATAAAGATGATCCGATAGTACAAGAAGAATTTGGTGAGATTGAGTACCCAGATGTGAGAGAAAGCTTTATGATCAGGCGTTTTCTTAGTGTCCAAATGCTACCAGCTGAGACCATCCAAAGGGAGAACATAGTCCACATCCGACGTATCATCAGAGGCAAGGTATATAACCTAATCATTGATGGTGGGTCTTGCACTAATGCTGCTATTGCATACATGCTTGCTAAACTTGGCTTGGAAAAGATTAAGCATCCTCATTGATATAGACTAAGGTGGCTAGATGATAAGGTTGAACTTCAAACAAAGAACAAGTTACCATTCCATTTAGCATTGGTAAGTAAGAGGATGAAGTAGTTTGTGATGTAGTACCCATGCAACTTGGACATAATCTATTAGGTAGACCTTGGCAATGGGATAGAGAAACTAAGCATGATAGTCGGTCTAATATGTACACTTTCATGAATGATAAGCATAAGATTAGATTAGCACCTCTCACACCAACAAAAGTCCATGAGTTGAATTTGCAAATGGTTAAGGAAAAAGAGTAATCGGTTAAGTCTAATTTTCTTATTAGGCCTAGCTATATCCGAAAGTCTGTTGCTACCAAAAATACAATGCTACTAATGATCTTTAAGGAGCTTTTGAGTGCAGGTTCTGATGAGTTGACACTTCATACATAGATTACTAAGCTTCCTAACATGTTGAAAGATGTGTTCCCTGAAGAGATCCCCCACGGCTTACCACCACTTACGGGCATACAACACCAGATTTTATACCCGAAGCTTCCTTTCCACACAAATCAGCCTATTGGGTAAACCCAAAGGAAACCAAGGAGCTAGAAAGACAAGTCCAGCATCTATTAGACAAGGGGTATGTTAGGGAAAGCCTTAGTACTTCTGCTGTACCTGTGTTGTTAGTAACCAAGAAGAATGGGACATGGAGGATGTGTGTAGACTGCCGAGCCATAAACAACATCACCATTAAGTGTAGACACCCCATACCATGTCTGGATGACATGTTCTATGAGTCTTCCACTCATCACCTTCTTTCAAGACCAAGCAATGTCTTTATGAGTGGCTGGTGATACCATTTGGACTCACCAATGTTCCTAGCACCTTTATGCGCCTCATGAGCCATATTCTTAGACCCTACTTCAGTCAGTTTGTTGTGGTTTACTTTGATGATGTTTTGATTTATATTACTACTTTGTTTGAACATGTGACACATCATGAGCAAGTACTAGAGACACTTCGACAAGAAGGGCTTTATGCAAACCTCAAAAAGTGAACATTATGCACTGATAAGCTTGTCTTCCTAAGCTTTGTTGTGAGTTCACAGGGACTACAGGTGGATGAGGAGAAGGTGAATGCAATACAAGACTGGCCGGAACCAACGACTATCAGCCAAGTCCGAAGTTTCCATGGTCTAGCAAGCTGCTACAGACGGTTTGTCAAAGACTTCAGTAGTATAGCTGCACCTCTAACTGCTGAGGTGAAGTCCAGCATTGGGTTTACATGGGAGAAGGCCCAGCAAGATGCCTTCTAAACATTGAAGGACCATCTGACCCATGCACCAGTCCTAGTCCTTCCTAATGTCAACAAAACCTCTGAGGTGGAGTGTGATGCATCCAAAATTGGGAATGGGGCCGTACTGACTCAAAGAGGAAACCAGTAGCCTATTTCAGTGAGAAGTTGAGTGGGGCCACACTAAGCAACATATGACAAGGAGTTGTATGCACTAGTGAGGGCTGGGACATGGCAGCGCTACTTGCTTTCCAATGAGTGTGTGGTGCATACCGACCATGAGACCTTAAAACACTTAAGGGTTCAGACCAACTCAAGAGGAGACATGCTCAGTGGATGGAGTTTATAGAAACCTTCCCGTACATCATCAAGTACAAGAAGGTAAAGGAGAACATTGTAGCCAATGCACTTTCAAGGATATATGCCTTGATTGCAACAATGGAATCCAAGGTTATGGGATTTGAGTTCATCAAAGATCTATATGGAGGATACCCAAACCTTGCGGAGATTTATGCCGTCTGTACAAAGGGACAAAAAGGGATGTTCTACTTACATGAGGGGTTTCTGTTCAAGGGTAGAAGATTTTGCATCCCACAGTGTTCAATGAGAGACTTAATCACCCGAGAGGCTCGTGGAGGAGGTCTCATGGGACACTTTGGAGTGGATAAGAGTTTGGCTGTGGTGAGGGAACATTTCTACTGGCCTCACCTAAAGAAGATTATCGAATCCCATTGTGCAAGATGTGTGACTTGCAAGAAAGCCAAGTTCAAGGTGCAACCACATGCCCTATACATGCCCATGCGAATCCCTACTGGTCCTTGGGTGTATTTATCCATGGACTTTGTACTAGGCCTGGAAAAGGTACAACACAAGGATTCAATATTTGTGGTGGTGGATCGATTTTCCAAGATGGCACACTTCATACCTCATGCCAAGACGAACGATGTATCCAAGACAGCCGACCTCTTCTTCAAAGAGGTTGTGCGCCTACATGGGGTACCTCGGACCATTGTATCCGACCGAGAGAGCAAATTCCTAAGCCACTTTTGTAGGAGTTTATGGAAGAAGATGGGAACCAAGCTCTTATTCTCCACTAATTGTCATCCCCAAACAGATGGCCAGGCAGAAGTGGTTAACCGGACACTTTCCACACTATGTAGGGCCACCATTGGGAGGACCATGAATACTTGGGTCGAGTGCATTCCCTTTGTTGAGTTTGCCTACAACCGAGCTCCACATTCAGCCACAAAAATTTCACCATTTGTAGCTGCTTATGGTTTCAATCCGACCACACCCCTAGAGCTCAAGCCATTACCACCAGCTGAGGTTATTAGCCTGACTGGAGAAGCCAATGCTAAGTATGTCAAAGAAATCCACTGAAAGATCACTGGAAACTTGGAGGAGAGGACTGAGCAGTACACTAGTCATGTCAACAAGGGTCGTAGACACATTGTGTTTGAACCAGGAGAATGGGTTTGGCTACACATGAGACAAGAAAGGTTCCCGAACATGAGGAGCTCCAAGTTACAACCAATAGGATATGGCCCGTTTCAAGTGATCGAGAGGATCAACAAAAATGCCTACCGACTCGACTTACCAGGTGACATGAATATATCATCCTCGTTCAATGTGACTGACTTGTCCCCTTTCCTTGAAGATGAACCAGTTTTGAGGTCAAGACCTTTTGAAGAGAGAGGGAAATATGAGGACATTCAGCCTGAACCGGAGTATGACCTAACCGAACCTGATATCAAGGACATGATCACCAAAATGTCACAACCAGAAGCTGCCCAAGAAGTGTCCAGCCTATTGTGTTCAAAGGACCTATGACTAGACAAAGAGCTAAGATACTTCAACATAAGTTTTATGAGAGCATGATGCTTGGTTTTGATCAATTTCAGTTAAAGCCAACTGAGGTTAAGCCAAATGGTGATAAGGCTGAACAAGAACCAAGTCCCAAGGGTGATGGAGCATCCGAGAAGATCAAGCCTACAAGTGAACATTCCGGACCAAACCCACAACAACTTGCTGGTCATCAGCATAGAAGATCAGAACGTCTAGCATGTTGTAAGGACTAATCAAACCGACCCAATAGGTAAGAAGGTAAGCATTTTAAATTCCCATTTCTAACGGATTGATTTGTTTTGCATCTTTGGTCCGTTTGTTTCTTTTTATTTAAATTTATTTTCCAATCTTTCTTAGTTGGCTTGCACTCCTATTAGGGTTTTCCTTTAGTCCAAAACTTTGTATTATTTGCTTCAAAGACCCTCGAAGGAAACACGGTAATGGATATCTGTATAAGTGCCCTATAAACAGTTTTACTCTATTATGCATGATATAAAACTTAAACTTTTTCCTAGTGAAAACCCTAAAGGGATCTAGAAAGAACTCGCCTCCCTTCTCTTTCCTTGTGATACCAGAACCTCCATGGACAAGAGGATTGTGTTGTATCAAGAGTCTTCCATCCCTCGTGTGGTGCACTTCGTTCCATTCTGTTACTTGTTCATCGAATCCCTTTGGTTGATTAGATCAGTCCAAACAGTCCACCCTTGTGTTGATCGAGTTTCACTTTCTTGCCTCGGATCATATAAGCCTTTGTCAGCCTAGGCTTGTATCAGAGTGTATCCACGGGTTGCTAGGGGTGGCGTTGTATGTAGCTTTCGTGCTGATGAAAGAAAAATTTACCATTTGAGTGACCCCACAAGCAAAGACGGGGAGATGAATTGTTCCAAGCATTACCTCGGAAGACCCATCAAAGCCAGTGAGGGACCTGGAAGAATGCTTTATATCGCGCTGGTCGATTCCCATTTTGTCGAGAGTATCGTGAAAGATGAGATCAACCAAACTGCTAGTATCGATCAGCACTTTAGTAACGTCGCACTTCCCGATCCCGAGTTCTACACGGAGAGGGCCTTTATGCGGCATGTGAACGCTAATGCCGTTTTATGCTTAGAACGTGAACTACGGATCATTACCGTGCTTGACATCTGATTTCACTGCTTTTACACAGGCCAATTAACCTGAAGTACCAGCAATACCACAATGGAATGGTATGTCGTTGTAGCACTTCAGGATCGAATCCACAGAGACCAACGGTTACACGACGAGGATGCGAGATGAGAGTTAAGCTAAGACTAAACAGATGGATTTTGTTTACTAAAACTAGACTGAAACGAAATAATGCAATGCAATGTGAAAAATGCAGAAAGTGTTAATGTGAGAGAGCATTGGGAAATAGGAAATCGCGGGGACTCATGACTATCAGACATGGACATAATCAACCTACTTCCGTAGAGCTAATCATATATTGCTAGCAGGGATTTTATTAAGAACCGTCTTGAACTCAAACACTATATTAGAATTAACCTACTTCCGCAGCGCTAACTCTCTATGTTATAGAAACTTCCACACTAACTTCCGCTGAGTTTCGATTTCTAAACAAGCATTAAGAACAGGTTCAATATTGTTCACAAAGCGCAATAACATCAACTTCCGAGGGTTAAGGACACTTTGCTCATCTAAAGTCTTTTCGGGAGTTTAAACTATCACTTTCGGTGCATTAAACAACCTTATATCATGAACTAAGTGATCAATTCAGTTCAAGCAGTAAGAAATCCAGTAGATGAAGAACCATAAGATAAATCCCTAGAATCTAACAATCCTAAATCAACAAACCATGAAATCCCTTTGAATCCTAACACCCAATTGCGCAAGCTACTCAAACATCAACGAAATTAAGATAGAAAACATGAATATATACAACTGATCCAGAGTTCAAGAGATTTCTCAAAGAGAAACTCTATCCCTCAAGATCCTATTATAAGAAGTTCTAAAAGCAAACAAGAGAAATCCAAAAGTTTTAAAGAGAAACAAAATCTCTCAAATCTCTCTCAAGAACTCTCTCTGGTGTTTCTCTGACTTCTCTGGTCCTCAAAAGACAGAAAATGATGAAAGTTATCGAAATAATTCAGATGGGAGTAGGTATAATGAGTGCACAACTCGCATGTGGGTGGTGGAGCCGGAGACGCACAGGATCGGTCGATCCAGTCGGCATGGATCCCTCGATCCCTGGCATGGATCTGTCGATCCAGTGGACATAGATCGGGCGATCCCTCGATCCATGTTGCATGGATCCCCTGATCCCTGGTACAGTTCTGCATACTTCGGCTTGTTCTTCCCTTCTTGTGCCCGAAACTCCAAATTAACGCTTTGCGACCTGAAAAAGAACTAAAGACAACAAAAAAGACTCGAAATACTCTATAATAACATAAACTAAAACCGATAAAAACACGACACATCAAAACCCCCAGACTTGAATCTTTGCTTGTCCTCAAGCAAAGGAAACAAAGATTAAGCCGAAGGGAGAAGAATTTAAAAAACACGAGAACTCTCATTTTCTTTAGACAACCGCATTTACCATTACCTGTTGTAAGCCACATATAGAATACCAATCCAAGAGATTAGTCTCATGTATTTTACATTTAGCTTAGCAACCATACCACTTTCAACCACAACTTGGAGTGACCCAAATTCACCATTGCTGACTTCTTATTTGAAATTTAAATGTGTGGTCTCATCGAGGGAATATCGATCAATGGACACATGGAGTCATTACTCGTTCAAGTTTCTTATTTTCGGTTTCTTTCCTCTCACTTCCCTAAGTCGATTTCTCCCTACCTTGTAGGGTATCATTTTATTTTTTCTATCGACTTAGTTTATTGAACAGGCTTCCATGAGATGCGAGTATTAATGGGTGTAACCACTGAATCCCCGATTCACTTCTTTTTGACCTTTATTCTTATTTTTTTTTTTTTTTTTTTTTTTTTAATCCATCGATCGATTGAATTATGCTTGGATTATGCATCGATCGATCACTTTCTTACGGCTTTTGGGTTTTGAGCAATCGATCGATTGGATATATGAATCGATCGATGGATTTTTTTTTTTTTTTTTTTTTTTTTTTTTTTTTTTTAATAGGGAAGAGAGAGGGAAACCTTACTCACAATATTTTCAGACCTGAACGAGGATTCCGATCCACTGTATACCAAGTCCCAAGACAAGAGAACTAAGTAGATTAAGTGAAATCAGCTTTGGATCTTTCAGATACCCACACAAGTATGGTGGCATTGGTAGACTGATATTCTTATGTTCTGAGATCTACAATGGATGGCTAAACGAATGGTCACTAAGGCTTTAGTTACGGTTATACCAAAGAAAACGGTAGTTCTTGACAAAACAAATAAAACTGACACGATAAAACCAAAACACCAAAAAAATGAAACCTTTAAATTTTTTTTACAAAGACTCAAAAAATATTTTCAAAAACACTAAAAATGAAAACAACACTAAGAAAAAACGGTGTGAAAACGAATCCAAAAGAGGGTGATAAATAAAATAAAAACACTAAGACAAGGGAAAAGAAAACTTTACAATGCAATGCGTAGATATGGAGGGCATCTTCTTTGGGACATTTTTGCGTTTTGTTCGACCTTGCATCCGACCTGCAACTCTTATTTAAGAAAACATAAGTAAATAAAACAACACACATATATACAAAGGATAACAGGGGAATGCCTCCCAAGTGCGCTTGTTTTGAGTCTCATAGCTTGACTTTACGCGCTTGCTAGTCATAGGAATCAAAAGGTTGAGCCAATGCACCTTTGGTCCTTCTCCTGCAAACACAAGAATCAAAGTGTGCAAAGTAGCACACTACTGTCCATAGAAAATAGACAGATTTTTCGTCAAGGAGCATTACTAAAGATATAGCATGGATTAACACATGCTCCTTGAGGTTCAGATGATCATGAGAATCAAATGCATTTGATGGGAACACATAGTCTACTACAGGTTCAAACGAGGTTCTCACAAAGTAGTCTACTTCATCACCATCAATCAAATAATACACAATATTCACATTCTCATGATCGATGTCGATCTCAGGGTTTTCTATGATTTTATCTATATCAGTTTCACACCCTAGATCATGAAGTTCAAGAGGAATACTAGGTTCATCAAGCGAATAAAAATCAGATTCGAGATCAATTGAAGCACAAATATAATTCGTGTCAAAACAGACTTCAAAATAATCTCTAACAAACTTTTCTTCTCTAAAAGCGTCTAGTTCCCTAGTTTCACATATCAGATTTAAACATTCATTTATGAGCATAGAACAATCAATAGCAGAGGTAATTTCTTCAACAACAGGTAGGCGATCATCAAAATCATACGATTCAAAAGTCCGTTCGCACATACCTTCTAATTGGGTCGGTGGGACCCAATAAAATACCTCTTTTAGCTCGTTAGCACTCCTCATCTCCAGACTTGTGAGCTCTCTTCCTTCTAGCATTGTCCGATGTGACATGAGGTTTAACCTCAGCATTGCTGCTAGGCTACTCCTTCTCATCGTTGGGTTCTCTTTGTACAGCTCATCTACCATCGTACTTTGTTCTGGTGTGAGTACGCTCTCATCAAAGGGTGGCTCCACGTATGGCTCATCCTCAATGTCATCTTCCAATATGTCTCCCTCTTCTTGCTGCCAGTAACTGTATCTGTAGGCGAACTCCATCTTTTCTCGACTCAAAATCTGTACAAAATAAAACTAAAAACAAAAATTAATAAGGTTAGTGTCTTAGACGAAACTCCTATCCTAAACTCGTAGGCAACACGAAATGGTCCCCGGCAACGGCGCCAAATTGATTTCACTGCTTTTACACAGGCCAATTAACCTGAAGTACCAGCAATACCACAATCGAATGGTATGTCGTTGTAGCACTTCAGGATCGAATCCACAGAGACCAACGGTTACACGACGAGGATGCGAGATGAGAGTTAAGCTAAGACTAAACAGATGGATTTTTGGATACTAAAACTAGGCTGGAACGAAATAATGCAATGCAATGAGAAAAATGCAGAAAGTGTTAATGTGAGAGAGCATTGGGCAAGAGGAAATCGGGGGGGACTCATGGCTATCAGACACGGACATAATCAACCTACTTCCGTAGAGCTAATCATTTATTGCTAGCAGGGATTTTATTAAGAACCGTCTTGAATTCAAACACTATATTAGAATTAACCTACTTCCGCAGCGCTAACTCTCTATGTTATAGAAACTTCCACACTAACTTCCGCTGAGTTTCGATTTCTAAACAAGCATTAACAACAGATTCGATATTGTTCACAAAGCGCAATAACATCAACTTCCGAGGGTTAAGGACACTTTGCTCATCTAAAGTCTTTTCGGGAGTTTAAACTATCACTTTCGGTGCATTAAACAACCTTATATCATGAACTAGGTGATCAATCCAATTCAAGCAGTAAGAATCCAGTAGATGAAGAACCAAAACGTGAATCCCCAGAATCTAACAATCCTAAATCAACAAGCCATGAAATCCCTTTGAATCCTAACACCCAATTGCGCAAGCTACTCAAACATCAACGAAATTAAGATAGAAAACATGAATATATACAACTGATCCAGAGTTCAAGAGATTTCTCAAAGAGAAACTCTATCCCTCAAGATCCTATTACAAGAAGTTCTAAAAGCAAACAAGAGAAATCCAAAAGTTTTAAAGAGAACAAAATCTCAAATCTCTCTCAAGAACTCTCTCTGGTGTTTCTCTGACTTCTCTGGTCCTCAAAAGACAGAAAATGATGAAAGTTATCGAAATAATTCAGATGGGAGTAGGTATAATGAGTGCACAACTCGCATGTGGGTGGTGGAGCCGGAGACGCACAGGATCGGTCGATCCAGTCGGCATGGATCCCTCGATCCCTGGCATGGATCTGTCGATCCAGTGGACATAGATCGGGCGATCCTTGGTATGTGGCAGAGATCCCCCGATCCATGTTGTATGGATCCCCCGATCCCTGGTACAGTTCTGCATACTTCGGCTTGTTCTTCCCTTCTTGTGCCCGAAACTCCAAATTAACGCATTGCGACCTGAAAAAGAACTAAAGACAACAAAAAAGACTCGAAATACTCTATAATAACATAAACTAAAACCGATAAAAACACGACACATCATGATTTGAGGGACTTACCGCAATCAGAAAGAGCCACAAACCTCAGAATCATTTTGGAGAACTTCGGCATTGGCATGTCTCCAGCAACTCAAGAAACAAGAAGGAATATCCCTGAAGCTACTGCACCTGTTCCAGAAGCTGTAGTTGAAGAAGATGTGATTAATGAAAATGAAAAAATTGCCCATCCTGACCCTGAAAGGGGGAATCAACAAAAAGCTCATGATCAGGATGTGACCAAATCAGAATCAGTTCCTGAGACTCAAGATCAAGTTCCAGAAGAAACAAATGAGGCAGCACCTGATCAGATACAGCCTTTGCGAAGGAGCACAAGAATCAGGCAACCGAAAGTCTACTTTAATGCTAAAGCTGTGGCACATCCAGTGAGTGCAGTATGCTCGCTTGCTCAATATCCAGAAGAACATCAAGTCTTCATTGGAGAATTGGATCAAGAGTACATCCCAAACACCTATGAAGAGGCAATGCAAGACAAAGAATGGAGAGAGTCTGTTGAAGAAGAGATCAATGCCATGATCAAGAACAACACCTAGTATGAGACTGAGCTTCCAAGAGGAAAGAAAGCCGTGACCAGCAGACTCTTGCATACCATCAAGTATCTTGCAAATGGAAAGCCAGAAAGGAAGAAAACCAGACTGGTAGCAAGAGGATACACACAAGTGTATGGAGAAGATTATCTAGACACGTTTGCACCAGTGGCGAAGCTTCATACAATCCGGATACTCATCTCATTGGCAGTGAACCTAGAGTGGGATCTTTGGCAAATGGATGTAAAGAATGCTTTTCTACAAGGTGAACTAGAAGATGAAGTGTACATGAGACCACCTCCGGGAACGGAAGAGATGGTAAAGCCAGGAAATGTCCTCAGACTCAGAAAGGCGATCTATGGCTTGAAGCAATCACCAAGAGCTTGGTACCACAAACTGAGCACTACATTGAATGGAAGAGGATTTGTGAAGTCTCAAGCGGATCACACACTCTTCACTCTCACCAGCAAGTCCGGGATTATTGTGATCCTAGTCTATGTGGACGACATCATCATTACTGGTAGTGACAAGGAGGGGATCAGTGCCACCAAGACATTCCTCAAGACCGCATTTGACATCAAGGATCTAGGTGAACTAAAGTACTTCCTCGGGATTGAGATGTGCAGATCAAAGGAGGGGTTGTTCATGTCCCAAAGAAAATATATTTTGGATATTCTAAAGGAGGCAGGAGATCTTGGAAGAAGACAAGCCAAGACACCACTTAAAGAGGGCTACAAGACACTGCGAGAGGGGGAGTATGAAGATACTCCATTTGAAGATGTCAAGCAATATAGGAGAATTGTTGGGAAGCTGATCTATCTAACCATTACCCGGCCAGATGTTTGTTTTGCAGTAAATCAGGTTAGCCAGCACATGCAAAATCCCAAGGTTCATCACTGGAACATGGTGGAGAGAATCCTAAGATACTTAAGGGAGGCTCCGGGTCAAGGCGTATGGATGGCTTGCAACAGAAACACTGAGGTTGTTGGATACTGTGATGCAGATTGGGCTGGAGACAGAACAGACAGAAGATCAACTACCGGCTATTGCACATTCATTGGAGGAAATTTGGTTACATGGAAAAGTAAGAAGCAGAAGGTTGTGTCTTGCTCAAGTGCAGAAGCAGAGTACAGATCAATGAGGAAATTAACCAGTGAACTCATCTGGATAAAGAACCTTCTAGGCGACTTGGGGATTGAGATCACCAACCCCATGACCATGCATTGTGACAACCAAGCCGCAATACACATTGCGTCCAATTCGGTCTTCCATGAGAGGACAAAACACATAGAAGTAGACTGCCACAAGGTAAGACAAGCAGTAGAGCAGCAAGTGATCCTTCCATGCTACACAAGGAGTGAAGATCAACTGGCGGACATCTTCACCAAGGCGGCCAGCAGCAAAGTTTGTGAGTCCATTCTTCCAAGACTAGGACTCATAAACCTTCCATGTCAGTGATCCCCTCACCATGGAGTGTTCTACTCTTTTTCCTTTGCTTGGTTTTTATCCCAAGTGGTTTTTCCAAGTAAAGGTTTTAATGAGGGAATACTTCATGGCTTTCCAAGCTTGACTTGTTCCATATGGTCAAGCTTGAGGGGGAGTGTTGACATGAAGAAATCATGGATCCCTAAAACATGGTTCCCAAAATCGATCGATGGGTTTCTGCCATAAAACCCCATCGATCGATGCCAACTCTGCGAATGAAACGTGCTAAAGTAATCGATCGATTGTAAAATACAATCGATCGATGGAACCAAAACTCCAAAAGGAGCGTCGCCTTGCATCGATCGATGCATTTTTAGGGTAAAAATGCATCGATCGATTGACGTCCTGCGACCACCAACTTCACCAACCTCACCTACTTCACCTACTGCACCTACTTCACCAACTGCACCAACTCACCTTTCATTATCATGTCTGGAGCTTTTGAAGGACTTCACCTGTGTATAAATAGAGGGGTTGTAACACATATCATAAATACACAAATGAAAAACATGTTCTTCCCCATTCTCATTCTCTCTCAAATCACAAACTCTTTCTATGTTTGATCATCTGTCAAACTAGTATATTCTTCTTTGTATTACTTCCGCAATTAAGCCATTCTCACAATCAATGTCAATGTCCATAGAGTTCACAAGCACTCCATCATCTTCCCACTTCATTTCTTTTGCATTCGGATCTTTCTCTGTTATACGCAACGGTGCATCCAACGGTGGAGGATCCTGCAATCACTCTACATATGTTAGCCCAACAAAACACAAGTGTGTGACACTAGCTGATATATAAAAGCTACATGTTAGTTTAGTCCTACCATGCCCCGTATGAGAGGCCAGTTGATCCCGCGGAAGAAGGCATGCTGCTTTATCTCATTAGCCCCTCCTCTGGATCCTAACCGGCTGCTCGGATCTCTATTTAATAACGTGTTCATCAACTGTCTACCTACAACACTTACCTGCACAATAAAATACATGGTTATATTACCTCTTTCTTTTTTTTTCACTTTGGAAGACACAACAGGTTGTTAAAAGATAGATTAGCTCACAGGGATACTGCTAGGGAAGGTGAGATCTTTGTGCAGGATGTTGGCAAATGTCTTCTGCCTATTCTTACCCCTGAAAGGTGTGCGACCATAAAGCATCTCATACAACAAGATACCTAAACACAAACATACATACATCAGCACATTAACAACAGACTGTGATGTAGGTTGTTATCATAATGAGGTACGATGGGTGCAGATTATATACCTAGTTGTTGACATGAAGACATAAATAAGCTGGAAATAAAGAAGATTTGAAGCATTCAAATTCTGTACAAAACAGTTAGTATAACATTGACTTTCAAGTAACCAAACCTAAACCTAGAGTGACTTGGAAGGCAAGGAAGTACTCAGACTCGACCAAAACCTTCTAGATGCTAATTTGAAGTTCAAATTATTCAAATTTGAACTTGGAATCCGTTGGAGAAAGGTTGAAGCAAGTGGGAAGCAAGTGGGATTACAAGTGGGAAGCAAGTGGGACCTTTGTGTTTTTCTGTCTACCAATTTGTATTTTAAATACATGTTGTATGCCTCCACATTAAGCAAGGAAAATCATTTTCTCTCCTTCTCTCTCTTAGATTTCGAAATACTTCTCTCCCTCTCTCTTGTTCTTCATGTTCTTCAGTTTCCAGCAAGTTAATCTCTCTTATTCTCTATTGCAGTCTCTTTGATTCTCACTTACTCTCTTCATACTCTTCCTCTTAGTTTCGACCATACTCTGTCTCTACATCACTCTCACACCTAAATCCATCTTTTCTATCATGGTATCAGAGCATCAAAGCTTCTGAACCTATTTACTTCCGCAAAACAAAGCTTACTCTGCCCTTTTTACTTATTTTTCTTCAAAATTCACTCTCTGATTACTACTGCTTGTGGCGAGTGAAAGATGGAGAGCAACAAGTTTATTCACATACCTGTGACATTAAAGGGGATAAACTATCTTCTATGGTCCAGATTGGTGAAAACTGCCCTTGGAGGAAGAGGATTATGGAGTCATGTTACCAATGAAGCAGCTCCAAGGCAGATCCTCCAAGGAGAAGATGGAAAAGAGCTGGTGGTGGTTGATGAAAACAAATGGTCTCAAGAAGATCAGATGGTGCTCTTTCTCCTCCAAGGCTCTCTTGAACCAGCTATCTTGGAGTCTTACTCATACTGTGAGACTGCCAAAGAACTATGGGACACTCTCTACAAGGTGTTTGGAAATGCTTCCAATCTTACTAGAGTGTTTGAAGTGAAAAGAACCATTAATGCTCTCAGCCAAGGAGATATTGAATTTCAAACTCACTTTGGGAAGTTTAGATCTCTTTGGGCAGAGTTGGAGCTTCTAAGACCACACACTGTGGATCCCTCAACTCTGAATGAAAGGCGTGAAGAGGACAAAGTATTTGGGTTGCTGCTGACTCTCAATTCATCCTACAACAGCCTAATCAAGCACATCCTGAGGGCTGATAAACTCCCCTCTCTTGATGATGTATGTGCACAAATTCAAAAGGAGGAAGGCTCAGTGGGTTTGTTTGGGAGCAAAGGAGAACCAGTCATGGTCAATGATGTATCTAGGTTTTTACGTGTTTAGTTGTCTGTTTCATTATGTTTTTCTCGGTTATTCGCTTGTTTCCGTTTGTGTTTCAGGTAATTAGGTAATAAAGCGCGTTAGGAACCATTGGCAACTACATACTGGAATTCCGAAGAAATCCGTACCAATCGGAAGGAGTTAGAGCAAGAAACGAACAACGGATC
>CAJHQP010010693.1:0-17745 GCA_905132765.1 Moricandia arvensis
TTCCTGAAGGACAACTTAATTCATACAGTGAATGGATGGACGGACAAATGGCTTTCAAAAGGTGGAAAGGAAGTCTTGATTAAATCAATCATGCAAGCTCTTCCGACATATTTAATCTAAAAATTGATCCAGATAATCTCAATACTCATGATTTTACGTTACAAACACATGTCAGTACCAGAATTTATAAAATGTTTTACGTTACAAACCCATTCCGACCACATCTTTATGTGTGAACTTCCATATGTTTGTGAAATCACATTACCTTATTATAAAATCTCATTTACCTTATTACAAAACTAATTTCAATCACCCAAAATTATGTTTTTTTCAGATTTTGGCACCGACATGTGTTTGTAACGTAAAATTATGATTACTGGGATCAAAAAAGAATACCAGTCAATGGAAGGTTCTTGACATCAACTCCTTTCGCTTTGTTTTCTTACTGATTACCTAAACCACATACTGCCTAATGTTGACGCACCGTCCTCTTGCTTTATATATTTATACAGAATCATGCCTTTACATGTATACATATTGTATGTGTTGAAACTAACAAAACAAAAGGCAACTTGTTTAGCTAGTAAAGTTCAGAAAAGAAAAAAAGCATTCTTTCTTTTTTACGAATGGTACTCTATAAAACCCACATTTCAAAATAAAAGCATGGTGTTAGTTAAAAAAAAAGGAACTGATTTGAATTCAGAAGATTTAATACCTTAAAGTTTAAAGATCAGATGATATGTTTTCTAAACTAGAGTGGACATACTCTATGACCTTCCGGTCAGAGGACGGTTTTACGAGTTCACGAACGCTCTTGACCGAGAAGGCACTAGGTTTTTTTTTGAAATTATTCGTATGGAAACTGACAGTCGAATCAGAGAGAGTACATAGTACAAATAGTAATCTAGTTATATGCTATGTTAGTCACTGTTAATTTTGGATTTAAGTTCGATATATAGAATAGAAACCTCACCTTTTGATCTGTTTTACTTAATTTTTAGACTCTAAAAGTATCTTTAGTTTCATGGCAATTAGAACTTTAATTACGAACCAAATCTTTTATAAAATTGTGTTTGGGTGAATGAGCTTTCAAATTGTATAGAACACCATTCAAATAAAAGGTTATAACATAAAACTAAAGAGAAGCAATGCCCTTGTGTTTCCTTTGGGACTAAGTTATGAAGGTGTGGTGTCACATTCCATAAGAATATCTTTTATATTGTTTTAGGTCTCATTAATAAAGAACTTATTTTGCCAACTTATCAAGTATATAACTTACCTTAGCCTTTACTTGCATAGTAGCTTGTTCTGGTTTTTCTTTGATTCTGCTCAAAGTTTTTTGGCCGACACTTTTACTCATCTCCTTGGCCCCTGGGATGTCTCTCTTCTATTCTATGGAATGGGCAAGGGTGTTCCCCTTGTTTGGCCGAATGTTGCCTTGTGGAGGCAAACCTCTTGGACTTTCTTGCGACACAATCTTTTTTTTTTGCTTCTTTAGATCCAGAGTTTGAATACCTCATTGGGAATAGCTCCTGGATTACATAAAATTAAAAGTTGATGCAAATTCTTCCCTCATAGCTTCCTTAAGAGGTCTTCACGTTTTGATAGCTGGCTTCTTGTAAAATCGCCTATCATCTTTTTCTCGCATCGACCATCTTAAGGCTTCTTCTATGAGTTGATCAATGGCATAAGCTAGTCTCTCTTTTTACATGATATTGTTGAAGTGAAACCATTCATCTAGTTTCCTTTCCCATCTTAGGTAACCTCTTTTTCCTGAAAATGGAAAAAGTTCAATTTTATCAGCAAAAGGTTTATAATCAAACCGAGAATTAACAACATAATGCTTGTGGGTTTTAGAAGTTGGATGTGAGATGATCCTTGATGATCTGATGGCTTGGGCTTGACATAGACAGCCTCTGGTGAATCTCCAAATCTTCTTTCTCCATGTGGTGGCCGTCGTCCTTGTGTCTTTCTCTTAGACAAATTGCTTCTTCCTTCTAAATGGGTCATTTGATCTTCTAATTCTCGCATAGCAACCAGTAGTTGTTTTTGAGAAGCCATTAGAGTGTGGCTGTGTGCTGCCTATCCATGAAATAAATCTTAAAGATCAAGTGAAGATATGGGAAGTTTAAGTTGAACCAAATGGAAAAATGCAAACTATTTAAACTAAACCGATAAATATGTAAGTATGAACCGAAATGGTACACCTAAGATGAAACAATTTTTATTTGGTTTTCTGGATGCAATCTCGAATGAAGACTATATGATATGATAATAAACACAAATGGAAATTAATATGGAATGCAAAATAACACTTTTTGAGTTTTTAGTTTAAGGAATGCAAATAAACAGAAAATATGCAAATGATATAAACTAAGCCTTAAAATATTTTTCTTTTATTTTTCTAATGCAAGCTCGAAATGAGGAAACAAATATGGTTTAACAAAATAACTAAGATGATTATTTTTGTTTTTTCATACTTGATATGCAATGCAAGTAAAAACAAATTAAACACTTTTATTTTTGCAGTTTTGGTTTTTGGAAAGAAAACTAAAAAGGAACCAAAAAAAATTCGAAACTAAATGCAAGGAAAACTGAACCAAACACAACTTTTCTTTTTCTTTTTTTCTTTTTCTTTTTTCTTTTTCTTTTTCGTGGTTTTAAAATGTGATGAACAGCAAGAACAATAATATGCAGAAACAAAACTTGAAACAAAAGAAACAATTTTCATGGAGTTTCAATTTATGAATGAGAAAAAACAAATACAAACAAGTATTAGAGATGGATTGAATGAATCTGAATCAGGAGCTTAAGCTCTGATACCAAAATGTTGTAGGCACGGATCCTGGCTTCACAGGTTGGTCGAGGTTACTCAAATCGAACCGACCCTAGATATGATCTAGTGGTCGATAAGACTGGTTTTGGCTTGGTTACCTGAAACAGATGTAAAACGAAATGAGATAATTATGATAATATAAATAAACAGAGAATAAGAAGATGATAAGATGAGGAGAATGGTCAGATTAGGGGATTGGAATGGAGCTAAGCTTGCTGGATGTGTATCACTCTCAAGCTATGCCGATAGGTGAGATGGAAGCGATGGATAACTGATTGACTCTCTCAATCGGTGGGTTGAGTGACTCTCTCAATCTGTTTACTCAAGGCTTCTGAATCCACTAACAACCTATACGACCACGAATCAGTAGGACTAAATTACTTCACACATTAGATCCTAAAGACAATCGATTTTTATTCAAAGAAAAAACTTTGATAAAAACTAAATAAACTTTTTATACACTTGGTTGATTGAAGGGTGTTAATGAGGACCTTGCTGATCCAATGTGGGCTGGTGCATGGTATGAACTTATAGAACCCCTCTGGTTCGTTGATTACGTCTTCTGGAAGTCTTGGTATGATCAGAAAGTCTTCTGGTCGGAATTGCTTGGCTGGTAAATGATCCAACTGAAAGATTATCCAATCTTTCCATAATCTTATAGGTTTGGCCGGTTTTGGAAAAATTTATCATAATTCCATATTTTCGTGGCCATTTCTTCTGATTTTTAGATTTTTGGAAAGCTGAGAAATCCATCTTGAATTCCAAGATTTTTTTCTGGAGAAGGCCACTTCATGGTTGGGTTGAACTTCACTTCTAAGGGCTGATACTTGGAAATGGATGGGCTCAGAAACCTCCGTTTTAAAAAATTCATAACTTTCTGATCCGGAAAGTTTTTTGGATGATTTCAGTTGGATATGAAATATTGTTGAATATAGAATCCATGAAAATTATTTTCATGGTGAAACTTCTGCTAGTTGTCGATATAGTCGCCTTGGACTGAACCTATGTCACTAGGACATCCTAGATGGCCGGTTTTGAAGGTTTGGTGAGAGTCTGGTTGAACCACGGATTTCACGACCAAAAAAAGTATTTCCTTGTACCTCTAAATATCTCATGATCTTGTAAAAGTGTTGGTATAGATCCATCTAAAACTGATATTACGTGTATACGCACACTAATTAACCTAATGTGCACACTACCACAATCGAATGGTATGTCGATGTAGCACTTTAGGATCGGATCCACATAGACCAATGGTTACACTTTATTTCTATGGGATCAATATTAAGCTATAAAAATTAATGGGTTTTAAAGTAAGAAAAACGCATAGATAAAATAGCAGGTTGGTTTAAGTTTTAGATTAACGAGAAGCTAACCTAGGGTGATGTAATGGGTGTTAATCAAGTATGAGCCACACAATTATTCAAGTTCAATTCAAAAACAAGCCTAGAACTCAGATGAAAATATTAGAACAGCCCACTTTTGTGGTGCTGCTCCTTTCATCGATCAACCTCAGAACCTAAGTTATCGCTTGGTCTGAGAGCTGATGATGAACAGTAGAGAGCAAGTCTGATTAGTTCGCAGAACACCCTAATATCTACTTTCGATGATTAAGGATGCTCTACTCATTCATAACATGTCAATGAACCTATTACACGGTTAATGAATGGGTTAACTTAGGATCTAACATCAAGTTGTCAGTTTCATGCTAGCTTTAAGATTGGTTATGAACAAAGGAAACCATTCAATACTTATTTATGTCTAGCTCCATACGATCTAATACCCTAAACACCCTAGTTTAACTTAGCCGACTACTTAGCCATAGAACAAGAAAAGACAGAGATCATAATAGGAGAAGACATGAAATATTGCTGCAATATAAGAGAAATAGGGTTCAGAGGGTTCTTCTCTAAATCGAGAGAGATGGCCTTCTCCCTTCTAAAGTATCAAATCGCCAAGTACAAATCTCTAAGGTCTGATTTAATTGTGTAAAAGTAGTCTAGAAAAATAATAGAAATAATAGAAATAATAAAAGATATATTGCAGGTATTTGATGGCTGCAGGAGAGAAAATAGGGATGATTAGGGAAAATTCCGAAATATTAGAAGTTTCCTTGAAAAATCTCTGTCGAGGTAGCAGGCAATCGCTTGCTCCGCTCACTCAGGAACACCTTGCTCCGCTCGGTTTAAATGCATAAAAACTTCCAATTTGCATTATTTTCTTCATGTGTCCCTCCTAGAGCTTCTTAACCTACTCCAGATCTGTAATGGCTCAAAAGGGACTAAACCGACTCGATAAAGACCTAAAACACTTTAGAAAACATATGCAAAATGTGTCAAAAACACACTATATCAAAAACCATAAACTTCTTCTTATGAGGGAGATTAACCATTTCTCAAGTGCTATTTCTCAGTAAAGAATCCCTTCTCTTTGCTTTTCGGGATACATACCTCCATCTAGTATTTGGATCATACCACTTATACCTTTCTGAGTTGAGGAATACCAAATGAACATACAGTTGGTACTTTTGGTTTCATCTTATTCCTTTTAGCTTCAATACAATGACATAGCATATGTATCCAAACACTCTTAGATTACCAAAACTAGGCTTTTTTAATTCAATACCTCATATGGAGACATTCCTTGAAGATATCTTGTGGTGAGTCAATTGATCAAGTACATGAAGTCATCACTGTAACTCCCGAATAATGTTTGAGAACCCCTCTATCAAACATCATGGTTTTGGCAACCTCCATCATATGTATGTTCTTGAATTCAGAGACTCGGATTGTAGTGCATGGTGTCTAATGAACTATCCCTTTCTTCTTCTACAATTATGTGAACTGCTTGCTCATATACTTCCATCATTTTCATCTTCTAAAAATCTTTATTTTAGCTCCAAATTGTGTAGGTACATAGCAATAAAACTTAGTCAAGGCTTCCAAAACATGAGTTTTTTGTGGGCATAGCAATTACTCATGCCTACGTACATTTCTCATCAATGAATGAAACAAATTACTTATATTGATTGTGGGCAGTGGTGGGGCTGTTCATACATCAAAACAAACTAGATCAAAACATTCACGATAAACTATAGATGAACCAGGAAAGACAAGTCTACAATGCTTCCATAAGATAAATGATTCACATTCATGATGAACTTGGCCTAGTTTTGGCAAAATGAGTTGAAACTTTGTATCTATGGTGCAATGTCAGTTTAATACTCAAGTTAAGAAAATCCGATCAAACAATGGCACAGAGTTTATGTGTATGGCACCATACTTTCAGGAAAAAAGGATTTTACATGAGACATCATGTGTGGGAACTCCACAACAGAATGGGTGTGTCGAAAGAAAACATCATCAAATCTTGAATGTTGCTAGAGCACTTCGGTTTCAGGCATCTTTACCTATTGAATTCTGGGGAGAATGCATCATGACAGCAACATATCTGATTAACCGTACCCACACACCTCTGCTTGATGGCCAGACACCCTTTGAACAGCTTTATAAGAGACCACCTCCACTTACACATCTTTGCACTTTTGGATGTTTATGTTATGCTCACAATCAAAATCACAAGGGTGATAAGTTTGCATCTCGTAGCATCAAAGGCGTTTTTCTTGGCTATCCATATGGTAAGAAAGGTTGGCGAGTACTCAATCCTCTCACTCGAAAGATTTTGCAAGTCGTGATGTGGTTTTATGTGAATCACAATTCCCTTACTCTGACATGTGTCGGACGGTGCTCTCTCCGTCTTCTCCGATATTTACAGAAAGTTCGACTTGTTCAGAAGAAGAAGTAACAATACCTTTACCTCCTGTTCTGCCAGTATCATCCGATACTGTTCTACCAGTGTTGTCTGATACTGATCTTACGGATAACATATTAACAGCTCCACTTACCGATAACACAAACATCACTTCATACTATGAAAATGGCGATACTTATCACCACTTATCTCTATTGATTACCAGAAAGCTCCACACCTCTGTCCGATATTCCTGCAACGGAAAATGTGGTCATCTTAAACGAAACAGATAAGTCGCTAGTACAACCAGTTACTGAAACTTCTTCGGCTGATACTACTGTAACAGAGGATGTGTTACCTCTTGCTAGTGACTTGCCAATTACGGAACTAGGAAGAGGCATACGTACTAAGACCATTCCGGGAAAACTCCATGACTATGTTCTTCAAACTATCTCCCATGTTGTTACATGTCCTACGAATCTTTCATATGCAATTGAATTCTATGTTGACTGTTTGATATTCTTAGAGAGTCACTGCCACTTTCTTGCTGCTATTTCATCATTGGTAGAACCAAAATCTTATCGTCAGGCTATCCTTAATGAACTTTGGCGCGACTCAATTCAAGACGAATATGTGGCTCTTGAGGATAATGATACTTGGACTGTCATCGATTTACCTCCAGGGAAACATGCTCTCAGTTATAAATGGTTTTTCAATTACAAATTTCGTGCTGATGGTACTCTGGAACGTCGCAGATCGAGATTAGTCATCTGCGGAAATAGTCAAGTTGAGGGTGATGACTATGAAGAAAATTTTGCTCCGGTTGCAAAAATGGCAACGGTTCGTATCTTTCTACAAATTGCATCATCTCGGAACTGGGAGGTTCATCAAATGGATGTTCATAATGCTTTCATTCATGGAGATTTAAAAGAAGTTTATATGCGACCACCTCCAGGTTTTACTGGTTCTGATAAAGACAAGGTGTGTCGTTTGAAAAAAAGTCTCTTTATAGTTTAAAACAGGCTCCTCGCTGTTAGTTTGAGAAGTTGTCATCGCAATTACTAACCTACGGCTTTACTCTGTCTCTATCGGATTACTCTATTTTCATTATGGATTGTGGTACTGATTACATTCAAGTTCTTGTTTACGTCGATGATCTTGTTTTCTCTGCCAGTACACCATCGCTCTTGTCATCATTTAAAGCATATATGAATCAGTGCTTTCATATGAAAGACTTGGGTGTCTCCAAATACTTTCTCGGACTTGAACTTTCTCGCAGTTCTAAGGGTATATATCTTTGCCAAAGAAAGTATGCTTTGGACATTATAGAAGAATCTGGCCTTCTGGCTGCCAAGCCTGTGGCTTTTCCAGTGGAATAAAATCATGGTTTGGCTCTCGACAAAGGATCGGACTTTACAGATGTTGCTGCTTATCGAACACTTGTCAGCCGACTTATCTACTTGGCCGTTACGCGCCCTGATTTGGCTTACTCCGTACATCTTCTTGCGCCTTTTATGCAGAAGCCCAAGCTACCTCATTGGAATGCTGCACTCCACGTTATACATTATCTGAAAGGATATCCAGGACAAGGTATTCTACTTTGAGCTCATACCAATCTTACTTTGTCGGTTTGGTGTGACTCTGATTGGTCAGGATGTCCACTTACTCGGCGCTCTCTCCACTTACTCGGCGCTCTCTCACCGGCTAGTTTATCACTCTTGGAGGGTCCCCTATATCATGGAAGACACAGAAACAAGACAGTGTTTCTTGCTCCAGCTGTGAAGCAGAACATCGCGCTATGTCCTACATGGTTCAAGAGGTTTTATGGATTGAAATTTACTTTGTACGTTTGGCATTCATTTCATTACTTCGATTGCACTGCATTATGATAGCAAATCTCAATATACTTAGCAGCCAATCCAGTGTTTTATGAGTGTACGAAGTATGTAGAGAACGATTGTCATTTCATACGAGATGAGATACTCAAAGGAACCATTGTTACCAAGCATGTTTCAACACATTCTCAACTTGCAGACATCTTTAAAAAGCCTCTTGAACGCAAGGATTTTGATGAGTTTCTTCCCAAGTTGGGAGTTCTTGATTTCCACTCTCCAACTTGAGGGGGGTACTGAGGATATAGTTGTATATATTTCTATATATTCGGATATATCCGAATATGTTAATATTCCTGTTATCTCAATGTACATATCTTATGATACTAGGAAAACTAGTTTGTATATATACTTGGGTCTTATGACCTTGATGAATACAAGAAACTATTTACATACATTCTAGGTTTCTTGACATATTATATCAGCAGTGCTTAAGAAAAGCTGTTACCGAGAAGATTCTTCTCCCTTCCCTGTGATTGATCCTCGAGATTCTTATTATCTATTAGATCCGCAGGGTAATTGCAATTTATTGCAAACCATGCTTGAAGGATTGTTCGAGATTCAGAAAATCAAAGTAATGTATATGAAAATAAATTGATGTAATTCTTCTGTCGTGGTTGTTACTGATCATATTTGTTTATACATGGAGTATCTGGATTGGTTCCAGCTGCTCCGGAGCTAAGGGATGCGTTGGAAAAGAATGATCATTTCCTATATTTTGGGCATGGTACTGGTATGGTGGTCTTTTCCCTTACATACTGTTGGGAAAATTACCCAATATTCTTCGTGAGATGAAGATGGGATTTAGACAACTAAGAGTTTAAGAAGAAGACTCTTAATATTTAGGAAAGGGATTTATTACAAAGATGAAATTTTAGGAAACTCTCTCTTACAAGTGTTTTCTCTCTTGTTTTTCTTTCTTTGCTTTTCTTGATTGATTACAAATGAACTAAACACCCCTATTTATACTAATGGAAAGGTAACTATTAAAAATTCTACACACTTCTTTCTCTACACAATTCCTTTTCTACACACTTCTTTTTCTACACACTTCTTCATCTTTCTCCACTTTCCACATACTTCTTCTTCATGGGCTTTTAGTGGATCATACTTATACTAACCAATTTTATTATTTTGGTTTTGGGCTAATGGAGGGAAAACCCAACAAATCTCCCCCTTCCCGACTTAGCCCAAAGTTGTCACGACACTGATACCTTGGCAGCAGTCTTCAAACTTTTTGATTGGCAATACCTTCGTCATAAAGTCTGCCCAATTTTCATCGGTGTGTACCTTGTCGAGATGTATGAGCTTCTCTTCAAGAACTTCTCGTATCCAATGATGCCGAATGTCGATGTGCTTTGAGCGAGAATGAAACGCTGGATTCTTTGCTAAGTGAATAGCACTTTGGTTGTCACATAGTAAGTTGTACTTGTCTTGCTTTACTCCCAACTCAAGTAAGAAGTTCTTCATCCATAACATCTCCTTGCATGCTTCCGTTGCTGCGATATACTCTGCTTCCGTGGTGGATAAGGCAACACACTTTTGTAGCTTCGATTGCCAGGAGACGGCTCCCCCTGCAAAGGTAATCACAAATCCTGAAGTTGATTTTCTCGAGTCTTTATCACCAGCCCAATCTGCATCGGTGTAACCGTTCAACTCAAGTTTTCCATTGCCAAAGCATAGACACCTCTTCGTTGTGCCTCGTAGATAGCGTAGGATCCATTTAACTGCTTTCCAATGCTCCTTTCCTGGATTTGCTAGAAAGCGACTCACAACTCCTACAGCATAGGCAATGTCGGGTCTGGTGCACACCATGGCATACATGAGACTGCCCACTGCTGATGCATATGGGGTAGTCTTCATTTCTTCTTTCTCCTTCTCACTTGTTGGACTTTGTTCTGAATTTAGCTTGAAATGTCCAGCAAGTGGAGTATTTACCGGCTTTGCTTTGTGCATGTTGAATCTCTCTAACACCCTTTCAATATATCGTTCTTGGGACAACCATAAAAGTTTATTTGGTCTGTCCCGAGTGATCTTCATTCCAAGAATCTGTTTCGCTTGCCCCAAATCTTTCATAGCAAAAGACTTTCCTAAGTCTTCCTTCAATGCGGCTATCTTGTTGCGGTCTTGGCCCACAATCAGCATATCATCAACATAGAGTAATAATATGAGAAAGTCGCCGCTTGCGTACCTCTTTATGAAAGTGCAATGATCATTCTTGGTTTTCTTGAAGTTATGATCCACCATGAAAGAGTCAAACTTCTTGTACCATTGTCTTGGGGCTTGCTTGAGACCATAAAGGCTCTTCTTTAATCGGCATACCAAGTCTTCTTTTCCTGGGACCTTGAATCCTTCGGGTTGCTCCATATAGATTTCCTCCTCGAGGTCACCATGTAGAAAGGCTGTCTTAACATCGAGTTGTTCAATCTCTAAGTCTAGGACCGCAGCTAGACCAAGAACCACTCGGATAGAGACATCTTCACCACTGGAGAAAATATTTCTTCAAAATCTATGCCTTTCTTCTGGTTGAATCCTTTCACAACCAATCGGGCTTTGTATCTTGGATTTGAGCTTCTCTCCTCATACTTCAACTTGTACACCCACTTGTTTTTCAAGGCTCTCTTTCCTTTTGGTAGCTTCATTAACTCATAGGTGTGATTGTCTTGCAAGGATTGCATCTCATCTTGCATAGCTTCTACCCATTTGTCTTTGTGAATGTCTCCTATAGCCTCCTCATAGCTTTGTGGCTCCCCCTCATCTGTAAGATTCACATACTCATCTCGATAGTATCTTACAGATGGTCTTGTCTCTCTTCCAGATCTTCTTGGCTCATGTTCTTCCTCTGGATCCATTTGCTCTTCTTCTTCGCTTTCATCACCATTTAGATCCATGATGGGACCCTCTTCGCCATCTCCTCCAATCACTTGTTCATGATCTTGGGGCTTATGAGAATCTTCACTCCTTACAACCCTTAGCTTTGGTTTCTCTGATTTATTGATGTCTTCGATTGTTTGATCTTCGAAGAAAACAACATCTCTACTCCGAATCACTTTCCTGTTAATTGGATCCCAAAGCCGATAGCCAAAATCATCCTTTGGTGAACCAAGGTAGATGCACTCTTTAGTTTTAGAGTCTAACTTGGCTCGTTCATCCTTAGGAATGTGGACGAATGCTCTACACCCGAACACCTTTAAATGGTTGTAGGAGACCTTCTTACCCGACCAAACTTCCTCTGGAATATCGCCTTCCAAAGGAACTGATGGTGTAAGATTTATAATATCCACTGCAGTCTTTAAAGCTTCTCCCCAAAATGGCTTGGGTAGTTTAGCGTGAGAGAGCATGCACCGAACTCTTTCTGTAATCGTCCGATTCATTCTTTCAGCAAGCCCATTCAATTGTGGCGTCTTTGGTGGTGTCTTCTCCATTCTGATTCCATGAGCTTTGCAAAATGCTTCAAAAGGACCCCGGTACTCTCCACCATTGTCTGATCGAACACACTTGAGTTTTTGACCCGTACTTCTTTCTGCTTGGGCTACAAACTCCTTGAAAGCATCTAGAACTTGATCTTTTGTCTTCAAAAGGTATACCCATACCTTCCTTGAATGGTCATCAATAAAGGTGACGAAATATGATGCACCTCCATTTGATTTCTCAGACATGGAGCATACATCAGTATGCACTAGATCAAGAATATGCTTCCTTCTCGTGGGTGTAGAAGATCTTCGGAAAGCGACTCTATGTTGTTTTCCGGCTAAGCAATGATGACATGGTGTGAGATACGTACCTCTCATATCAGGAATAAGTTTCTTGCGAGAAAGTATATTAAGACCTTTCTCACTCATATGCCCAAGTCTCTGGTGCCATGTATCCATGTCGTCGCTTGCAACATTAACTTCCTCCTTGCAAAGCTTGGCTTGTGTTACGTATAATGAGCCTTGTTTTTTTCCTCGAGCCATGATCAAACTCTCTTTGGTTAGCTTCCACCTGCCACTGCCAAAGTGGCTATCAAAACCGGCATCATCAAGCTTCCCTGTTGATATGAGATTGAGTCTCATATCGGGAATATGTCTCACATCCTTAGGAACTATCTCTTACACCCAGTGTTTGATGTAAGAATAACATCCCCCTTTCCAACGATCTTGCTTCTTCCTTGGTTTCCCATTTGAACATCACCAAAGTCACCACTTTGGTAGGTTGTGAAGAAGCTTCCATGAGGGGTGACGTGAAAAGAAGCACCAGAATCAACGATCCATGAGCTATCATCAGAGCTAAGATTACATTCTCCAACGAGATATAGGTCTTTGCTCTGGTCTTCAACAATGGTGGTAGTCTTGTCTTCATGCTTCTTCGGAGGATTGAACCGGTCTGGTTTAATATTACCTGCTTGTTGATCTTTCTTGAAAAACCGACACTCCGACTTCATGTGGTTCGGCTTGCCACAATAGTAGCAGGTTACTCTTGTTCGTGACTTGGATCTTCTTCGAGATTGGTCTCGTCCTCTGCTTCTGTTGTGAACACGAGTCTCCTCTCTACCTCTTCTATCAACAATGTTGGCTTCTGAATAAGAACTCGAGTCTCGTTCCTTCCTCCGGACTTCTTCATTTAGAAGGCTATCACTGACGGTGTCCATGGTAAGCTTTCCCTCCGGTGCTGAATTGCTTAGAGTGACAACTAGTGTGTCCCAACTCTCCGGTAGTGAACTAAGGAGTAAAAGGGCTTGCATTTCATCTTCAACCTTCATATCAACTTTGTTAAGCTGATTTACGAGTCCCTTGAAAGTATTCAAGTGCTCCATCATGTTTTGGCCATCCTTGTACTCCAACTTTACCAACCGTCGGACAAGAAGAGCTTTGTTTCGAGGCGTTTTCTTTTGAATCATAGACTCAAGCTTTGTCCATAATTCATAAGCATTTGTATAGGTAGATACATGTTCAAAGAGAGATCGGTCAATGTACTTACGGATTACAGCAACCGCCTTTCGGTTTAGTACTTCCCATGTTTTGTCATCCTTTCCTTCCGGCTTCTCCTCCATGATGATGGGTTCGTGTAAATCCTTACAATAAAGGTGGTCTTCCATCATCGGTTTCCAATAAGAGTAGTTGTCTGTCGTGAGTTTGAACATGTCACCTTCAACGGTAACGGTAGCCTCCATCTTGAATCACACGAGATCTTGAGGATATGTTTGAACCTTGCTCTGATACCACTTGTTGGGAAAATTACCCAATATTCTTCGTGAGATGAAGATGGGATTTAGACAACTAAGAGTTTAAGAAGAAGACTCTTAATATTTAGGAAAGGGATTTATTACAAAGATGAAATTTTAGGAAACTCTCTCTTACAAGTGTTTTCTTTCTTGTTTTTCTTTCTTTGCTTTTCTTGATTGATTACAAATGAACTAAACACCCCTATTTATACTAATGGAAAGGTAACTATTAAAAATTCTACACACTTCTTTCTCTACACACTTCCTTTTCTACACACTTCTTTTTCTACACACTTCTTCATCTTTCTCCACTTTCCACATACTTCTTCTTCATGGGCTTTTAGTGGATCATACTTATACTAACCAATTTTATTATTTTGGTTTTGGGCTAATGGAGGGAAAACCCAACACATACCAATAATAAAATGTTCTTCGAGTGAGAAATTGCTGATTCGAGCTATGCAAATTTTCGGGTGCAAGAGATCAATATATTCCCATGGGGAAAGTAGAGAATCTGGACAAATGTTCTGCAGCTTTTCTTATGGGATGCAGCAGTGGTTTGCCATACCGAGGAGGCAAATATGTACCAAAAAGTGTTCTCATATATTTTCTGCTAGTCGGTTCCCTTGTCATTGTTGGCAACCTTGCGGGATATAAAAAGTGATATTAGCCAGTTTGGAAAGGCAATGTTAGAAATTTGCTGGAGAGAGAGGAGTGATGATGTTAAACCAGAGAGAATTGGGTCGTTCATGGCTGATGCACGTAATGCATGCACTCAGCAATTCTTAACAGGGGCTGCCCCCGTGTGTTATGGTGTCCCAACTGTTATCTGAACAAAGAGGAAGAAAAAGACTTGAAGACAAGTTTGAAATTTGTTTTGATATACTAGGACTTTCAAAATATTGATGATTTAGAAGATTTTTTCTTCCTTGTTTTTGTGTTTAACTTAATAATGAATCCAAACCGCGTATTTCTCTTCATATGACTGATATCATGAAAAGAACTGTTATCGTCCATTGAAGAGAAGTGATGAATCAACGAATGTGATTTCTTCTCAAGTTTCATATGTGAGAATTTTTGATGTCCACAGAAGACTAAGGAAGCCAACTACTCCCGATCAACTGTTCTTCAACATCCACACAAAAATTCCTTCACCTGACGTGTATGACTAAAAATAACAACAGACATGGTTTGGTCTGGTTACTACTGTGACTTTCATAGTCATACACCATGTCGATGTCTTGGAATTATTGGTGTTGAGGAACCGATATACAAACGGTTTGATGTTGAACTTTAAAAGTGAGTTAGACTCTTCTCTCTAATTTTTCAGTCAGTACACTTACATCTTGCCCTTGAGTTAACTCGACACATGTTATATTTGTTGTGGCAAGGTAGTAGGACCAAGGATGTCATGAAAGCAGTGAAGACTCAAAAGCAGGACATACCAAAAGCAGGACATACCAAATTAAAAATGGATAAAACCTCTATTCTCCATATTCTACTTGGAAAGGTTACATCCCTTCAAAACAAACATATCGTTGATCTGAATTTCATTAGCTTTTTTATTAACAAGAGCCATTTCATGAAACAAACTCCACTAACACTACACATAAATTTGGTGGCAAATCCATAACTTGTCTTCACTGCAAGAAAAGATAAAACTTTTGTTTTTCTTAAAGTTTGTGCGTAATGGCTGATGATTCACTGTCCAGTATGCATTGTCCACGATTCACTGTCCACGTTTTGTTGTCCACATTTACTGTCCACGTTGTGCTATCCACGATCCACTATCCACGTTTCATTGTCCACAATTTACTGTCCATAGCTTAACTGTCCACTATTCATTTCACTGTCTATGATTTCTGTCCACGATTCATTTCACTGTCTACGCTTCACTGCCTACGATTAACTGTCTACGCTTCACTCACTGCCTACGATTCACTGTCCACAATTCATTTCACTGTCTGTGATTCGCTGTCCACAATTAATTTTATTGTCTATTATTCACTTTACATGCATATTTCGAATGAGGTATATGAACATTTGGACTACCAAATTGTGGTACTCTAGAAACCAAAGCCAACACAAGTGGTAACTAAAAAAGCTAGATGGCACACTTGATTATTCAAAGATTATAGTTCACAAAGTGATATATGAAACGAGAAGGCGTTTATATTAATGGCCATGAACAAAGAAAAACTCACAAAGGTTCACATACACACCAAAGAAACCCACCTACACATAAATTTTCAAACCTTACGGCATATACATACAAAACAAGAAACCGAATAAATGAGGTTAATTAAGAACTGTGTAGATATACATAAATCAAAGAAGTAAACCCGCCAAAGAAACAATATGTGCATAAAACACTGACGTTTGAGATTCTAAATCCAAAGTGACATGCTAAAAGCTTTGATGCAGTAACAATTCTAGGGAACTAACGGACCAGATATTCATCTACCCTCTTCAACATGTGGATTAATCCATCTAGACAGAGATTCCTCAAACAAAAGGCGGAGATTTAAAGAGCTTCAACCACGCATACTCCTCTGCTCTAGAGGTGTCAAATGGGCGGGCTGTCCATGGGTTTGCCCAGTCCAATTCATTTTGGGCGGACTATGGACGTGCCCATTAATAAATGGTCCAACTGGACAAAAGACCAATTGGTCCATGGTCCAATTGGGTGAAGACCAAATGGACAATGGGTGTCCATGGACCTCCTAAAATATACATTTATGATTTGACAAAAAAAATATAGTTTTACAAATTTAGTGAAAAACACATTTCAACGAAAAATTAAAAATTTACGAGATTGATAAAAAATAACATTTTTCAATCTTGGCGGGAAAGCTTAATTTTTTGGTTTTGGCGGGAAACTTAATTTCTTGTTTTGGTGAGAAAATTAATTTCTCAGTTTTAGCGGAAAAAATATAATTTTTATTTTGGCGGGAAAACATAATTTTTCGGTTTTGACGGAAAAACATGATTTTTTTTTTGTTTTTTTGCGGAAAAACTTAATTTCTCGGTTTTGACGGGAAAACATGATTTTTTTGTTTTGACAGAAAAACGTGATTTTTTTCGTTTTGGCGGGAAAACTTATTTTTCAGTTTTGGTGGGAAAACGTGAATTTTCGCGTTTGGCGGAGAAACTTATTTTCTCGGTTTTGGAGGGAAAACTTATTTTCTCTGTTTTTGCGGAAAAACGTGATTTTTCAATTTTGGCGGAAAAACTTAATTTTTCAATTTTGGCAGAAAAACTTCTTTTCACGGTTTTGACGGGAAAACGCGATTTCTCGGTTTTGGCGGGAAAACGCGATTTCTCGGTTTTTGCGGGAAAACGCGATTTCTCGGTTTGGCGGGAAAACGCGATTTCTCGGTTTTGGCGGGAAAACACGATTTCTCGGTTTTGGCGGGAAAACGCGATTTCTCGGTTTTGGCGGGAAAACACGATTTCTCGGTTTTGGCGGGAAAACGCGATTTCTGCGGTTTTGGCGGGAAAACGCAATTTCTCGGTTTTTGGCGGGAAAACGCGATTTCTCCGGTTTTTTGCGGGAAAACGCGATTTCTCGGTTTTGGCGGAAAAACGCATTTTTCGGTTTTGAGGAGAAAACTTGATTTTTTGATTTTGACGAGAAAAAGTGATTTCTGGTTTTTGCGGGAAAACATAATTTTTCATTTTGGCAGGAAATAGTGATTTTTCGGTTTTGACGAAAAAATATTATTTCTTGGTTTTGGTGAGAAAATATTATTTTCGGTTTTGGCGGGAAAACACAATTTCTCGGTTTTGACGGGAAAATACGATTTTTTGGTTTTTGATGGAAAAACTGTTTTGGCGGAAAAACATGATTCCTTATTTTTAAAAAAAATGTAGTTTTTCAATAATTAAAATAATTCTAAATACTATTGGGTGTCCATGGGCATGCCAAATGGACATGGTCTCTATTGGTTATGGACACTTGTTTAGACCATTGTCCAATATGGACCGCCCACTATTGCCCAAAGTTAAAATGGTCCAATTGGTTAAGCCCATTTGGGCTCTGGACGGACCATTTGACACCTCTA
>CAJHQP010010694.1:0-17740 GCA_905132765.1 Moricandia arvensis
ACCAACGAGAGAGATAATAAAGCCTACACGTCCAGAAGGGGCCTATAAATTTAAACATTCAAGTGTATCTACAATTTCCAATAACATCGAGTTTCATCCATGAGAATATCTATAACAATAAATTCAAAAAATATTAGTTTAACAAAATTTAAAATATTCAGTTCTTACGAAAATCCTTACAAAATATCAGTTTCTACAGAGATTCAAGAATAGTACCTAAGTTCTACTCCAAAATTTTCAAAATTTCATGTCTACTATAATTTTGAAACACTTCATACTACAACACCGCCACCCTACCCCAAATGCATATGGGACTCACTGACGTGCCAGAAGAGAGCAGACGAAATTTGGAGTAGGCGATGAGGATGCAATTGACAAGTTATTATGAAGAACATTCTGATTCTATAGACTTGACCAGATCCACTCTCAGATCTGAATCAAAAGAAATCTTACAAACGTTTAGTAAATGACATATAGATGTGTAGCTGTTGATGTATCTAGGGCCTTTATATGTTTTACTTATATATATGACAAGGTAGATATTGACGATGACACACCTAGAGACGATCACGTTGCACAGATCAAAGCTACAGTCCCTTGCTGGTTAGGACAGAGGAGATGAAGTAGAAGCCATGATACTGTACTCGTACGAGAGATGGTTGGACGAGAAGTCACTGTTCTTAGAAGTCCGCTCCTGAGATCTCAGATCATGAAAAGATAAAAAGGTAAGGTGTGGTCACATTTTATGCCAACAGAAAGATAGTAAAAAGAGACATTTAACCCCTTTAAACCAGATGCTAAGTGGAGGAAACAGAGACGTATAAGTGGATTGGGGAAACTGTCGTGAATTGAAGTTCGCGGATGACGGATGAAAAAGATGTCTCACCGAGAGAGTGGCGCCCTAAAGAGAGTAGGAAAGAGTATCAGGGCGAGAGAGAGTTTTCCTTTTTACTTGAAAAGCCTTGGAGCAATCGTATATTATAGTACTAGGATTATTATTATTGGGTCGTTGTAGAACTTGAAAAAAAAGTTACTCACTCATCTTATGACTCTATAACATGTCACGAACCCCTTTAACCACAAATGCGTCAAACCTTAATGAGGTTTTTATTTGATCATTTCAGAGTATATTACTTTGGTTAAATTAAATCGGTTATGTTAAGCATGTTGTGTAGAACTGAATATAACAAAAGGTCTTATCATATGACTGTATCGCATCTTATAATTATGTCTTAGAAGCAAGCCTTAACCACAAATCCTCAACCCTCAGTAAACAATGTTTTAATTGATTCATCAGAAGATTTATATTGGTTATAATCACGGCTTAGGCTCTTATAATTGCATTGTGTAGACTCGACAAAATAGGGGTTTCTTAGCATACTAATGACTAGACTTTATAATATGTCTAGCGAACCCCTTATACCACTAAATGCAAACCCGTCATCTTTTATTGATCTCTACACAATATTATATTGGTGACTCGGGTTAAGTTAAAGCTTTGTGTGTTATGACTGAAAATAAAAGTCTTAAACGATATATGTAGAGAGCTAATTATAATAGTTGTCGACGACAACCCTTAAGCCTAAGAAATCTCGAAGACACCTAAATGTTTTCTTAAAAAGTGTGTTAATTTATTTGATATGATTTTATTTGTTTTTACTTAACATATTATTCCAATTATAGGTTAATGATCTTGCTTAGTTACACACAATAAATCTACAACAATTATTTGTAACCTACATTTTTAAAAGAGAGAGAGTTATCCTTATGGACATAGAAATTATGCAATGTTAGACTTACCAGGTACACACGTCTCACATGCGCGTAGTGATGAGAGACTTGTTCTGTGACCGAGGTCCTACAATCCCTATATTGTAAGACTTCTTTTCTGTTACCGTGTAGAACTAACAGAAGGATAGACACACACCGTATGTAAAATCTATCACTTCTGTTTTTTAGGTATATGTTGGTCATCAAGGGTTTTAAGGAACTCTTATGTACTCTTTTTGAGTCACCTGCTTTTGTACCGGTTGGTATTGCTTCGTCATTTAAGGATGTGGACGACATTTGGGGTACAACTTTTCGTATGTTTAAATGGACATTTGAAAATTATTAGGTGCCTTTTTTATGTCCAATATTCCCCTACAACTTCTTCATATTAGGATATGTCTTTTTATCTCGGAGAAAGTAAACATTGCAATATTTTTGGATATTTTAGACGATAGATTCGCCTAATTTATCTCTTAGGATTGAAACTATTTGTTTCTTTGCCGTATGAAAAAATACGTTGGGGCAAAATACTATTACCTTTTGTTGTTATAATGTTTCTCGACGATTCCTCCATATTCTGTTAAATCACATATATTCAATCTATTTTTCATTTAGTTTTACCGTTATAGTTTATTCACTTGAACTGTTAGGCACAATTTTTTTTGTCTGCTTCGTTTAGATTTTTGTGATTAAAATATATGACATTGATAAAAAACCATGTTGCCTGTATAGGTTTAAATTAGGGTAAATTTTTAAAGTTTCCTAATTTTTTTCTTTCGTTTTGTAAATTGGGAATTCTTTCAACTACAGTTATATTTTTGAATATTGGGCTAACCTACAACCTGGATCTTTATTATGGAGTAATACTATGACTTATTTTTGTTTTAGAATTTTGTTAATAAGTAATTGAAGACATAAAGCTTTTATTCTTTTACATTAATTATATTTTACTTACAATATACATTCATAGATTTATTTTTAAGTATAAGGCTATCCACCTAAGTACTCCGCCACTTGTTGAATATTCATTTACATTGTCAGGGTAGAGAATTGGTCTGAACTTTGCTCACAGAATGCTCTCCATAGACGGTTCTTTGGGCTATGAAAACTTGGGATATCTCTCCTCTCCTTGATGAGTGCTTTATCTTTACATACATCGAGATGGTCCAACACTCTGGATTGGCGTCGACATTTCTTAGTCTGTATTCAAACTATAGATTTATAAATATGCATTTTCATATTTTCGAATGTGGAGCTAATCCTGGAGAGAAGATAGAGTAATCAAAAAGTGATTAAACACCAAGTTTATTGCAACCTCAATAAGAAAAAAATGCAACCGCCTATCCACGACACAACAGAGTATAGAGGGAAGTTATTGTTCACCTGTTATTTTGAGCGACACGTGCACGGTATAGTGGATAGGTCTCTCCAAACTCTCTGGGTCCTCTTTAATAAACTTTCCCAGCCACTTTCACCATCCGACCTACACGATCGTTTTTGTTGTTGAGCTAGCCATGTAATACCTGGCACATAATTTATTTAAATTCAACACAAAAAGAACTTTTCGTTTCTATAAAAAAGGACAAATGAGTTAAATACTTATGTTCTACCATTGTTGCCTATTGCAATCCCTGCTTCTTGAAAACTTTAAGCCAGTTCATAAGATAAAAACACCAATACTATAACATAAATATATAAATAACTAACTTATCTAAAATAGTATAACATAATATTTCTAAATTCCAATTTCCAATTTATATAAAACTTTATATAATTTATATTTGTTATCATTATATTCTCATAACTATAGCAAACTTATATTATCCACTAATAATTAACAACTATTTACCATTTTCTTGAAATAAAATAACTTCTAAGAACTAATCATTATAATAAATATGTAGACGCAGTGTTGTTTTTATAATTTTTTTCTAAAAACAATAAAATACAAATAATCAACACATCTCTAACTCGCTTTGAATTAAAATATTTATTCTTCGCTTATAATAAACTAAAAAAATTAAAGAGTGATAATAATTACCAGAATTTGTGATTGTTTGTAATTCCCCTTAGGATTTCTTGTCCATGTAAAGTTTGATCCGCAAGCGAGTGTGGAGAAGACTACAACTAAACCAATCAAAGACACGAAAAAAAATACCAGCTGAAGGGCTCACGACCAAACTACTCCATTAAAAGTTGACTCATCGACCTCGACTCTAGGTATCTCAAGAGTAGACACCTTTTACGTGGTTGTATTAATGTTTACCAGCACGCTGGGCGTGAGGACAGCCATTTATCTATTATATCGCGATTACACGTATAGCCAAATCCTGAAGGTGAAATACTGATGATAAGTGTGTACACGAGAAGAAGTGAAAGCAGAAAGATACTGTGTGGTATGTCATTACAAATAAAGCAAAGTTCTGTCCTGGACACTTTTGCTCACCCCAAGATGCTCTCTCATAGACTTCAGCTCTTAATTGAACCCAAACCATGGGTTATCTCGGATCCTTCTCCTTCAGTAGTAAACATTATCTAGCTATGTCTATATGAGCAATGGACTCAACCTGCAACCCAGGAGTTCGAAATTAGTCTGTTTCCAGAGCACAGATTTTTATAGAACATCAAATTCTCCGCAGTTTCCATATGTGGGATTAAGCCGGAAGGACAAGAGATCACAGCACTGAAAGAGTGTTGCGAAAAAAGTTAATAAGCAACCTCATAAGAAGATGCGACAGCAGGACACAGGTAACTGAGGAGGTTAATTGATTCAATTATCCTATCTCATGAGAGTGTAGGTGTGCTCGTATAGTTCCATTTGAAAGCTATCCTGGCTTAATTATAAAATGAAAGGTTCGTCAAAATGGTCATAAAGTTCAAGGAAAGAAGGAGGTCATATATTTAGGAAAGAACACAAGAACCTTCCTAACATGTTTCCGATGGTAATTGCAAAAACAAATGATCCAGGGATGGGAAGTGGGGGCTTTAATCAACAGATCACCGTCCTAGGTTTCTCACGCCTCTTTTTCACCAAACAAAATATGAAAAAATCTCCTACCAGAATACACAAAACGCACCGGCACAACACTTTCTTCACATAACTAAAAAACTAGTAAAAATAAACAATACAAGTATACCTGTAGAGCTGTTTTGTCACATCATTCGTTGATGTTACAAGAGTTGACACGAAGCCTGAAAAGAGAGAGTGTTACCTTCTAGATGAGACAGAATACAGAACAACTCAGAGTAATACTTTAACTGAGTGTGTTAAAACACTTAGTCTACCATAATCGCTCAAGTCTGTGCAGCTCCACTGGAACCAGAGCAGCTGTGGTGAAGCAAGTATCAGGAAAATACAGATGGAGTTACTGGCGCGAGATGATCCGAAGTGAAAAGAGAACCGTAGTAAAACACAAGAAAAGTTACCATGCCGATACGTCCGGTTTCGAGCTTTGACCATCGTGTGAAAGGAGCACCTGGATAGACGCAATAAGACGCGCATCACCCAAAAAGGCTCAGCCAGCAATCTTTCCTTCAAACTCATGAAGGTGATCACGTCTGCAAGAGCTAGATGCGCAATTCCCCTCAATAAGTTTCTTGAAAGACTCTGAAAGAGGATATAAGACACACTTGTGTGAAAAGCCTCTTCGATCGGAAGACAGTACAAAATGATTAAGAGCACACACACCTGTACAGGAGCCTTGATACTTCCTCCATACAACAAATTTTTTCCGTGCAGCTTGGATCTCGTGTCTAGTATATCTCTCAACTAGAGGCATCCGTCTCGTGCAGCCTTCAAGAAACATAAGAGAAGTGGTAAGGGACCTCAGGAGTATGAACGCACGTGTATACATATTAAGAAATCGAATATACCTAGCCATATATCATAAGCCACTGGTCTTGGCTCACTATCCATGGCTATTAAGCCTATAGTCACCTCACATACTTCCCATTGTCTGTAAACTCTCTGTGTAGCCACTACTCTATTCCATATGAGACACATTAATAAAAACACATATCATGGAGAATCACATGGAAACGAGAGCTAGTTCCCTGACTGTGATAAATAGTATAGAGGCACAAACACATCTTACCATCAAGTCAGCTTCAGTGAATATCTGGTTTGCCGCTGGTTCACATTTTCTTTACTATGTCTACTGATATTCCTCTGCTCTTTTAATGTTTTGAACAACAACATTAAACACTCAATCAAGGCTTTGTATAGAAAAGTGAGTTTGTAGTCTACACGCAAAACTGTAAACCTAGTCGGCAGGAGTCATCTTGACCTTCACCCAGTTATTGTCTTCGTAGGGCCAAGTCATGAAGAATCTCACGCGTGATCTGACTCTCGTACTCTGGTCTTGATAAGATCCTCCGGGATTCCAATACCTATCTGCTCTCCAAAATCACCAATTTAAAACAAATGATCTTTTTCAAAGCCAAAAAAGAAAAAAAGGGACACTCAAGTTTTGTACCACGTAGAAGAAACCCGCGTCCCGACAAGCTCTGTCAAGTTCTGGACAACCTGAATGACGCAGGATCCTCTGCCATTCGGGGGTCATCACACTTGAGCAGTAGAGGAGAGATGTCTGCAAGAACATCGATTGTTTGAGTGAGATTTGAATCAAAAGTAAAAGGAAGAATAGATTGAGTTCTCGTTCGTACCGATGACTGGTAAGGATTTGAAGTCTGTGGCCATCTTTTTCTTTTCTCTACTTGAGCAGAATCTTCTTTGGAAATAGAGAGAGAGAATCGAGCTGATCTAGTTAGTTTACGTGGCCCTAGGAGGATATGTCTTTTGTTGCGAGGATTGTATGCTTCCCAATTTAGGTAACAACACTATTTTAAGACTAGTTAGACACTAGTATGAGGTGATTTTATTAGGGACAATTTGAAAATGCCTTATTTATGGTTTAAAATATTTTAAAAATGCATCTATTTTTCTCTTTTTTGAAACTGAACTATCTTGTATATGATAAAGACATTTTTTTCCTAATTTTTTATTATGAAATTTACAAATTCTAGTAATTAATTTAAGATTTTGATTATTATCAAAATTATTATAAAATTATAATTCTCGATATTCTCCATAATCATCTTTTGAAAGGACTTTGTTATGTCAATTACGAAATTTTATTATTTTCGATTATCTTTTGCATCAATTGATGTTTTTGGGGCAGAAATAAAAAAATCTCTTTATTTAGTGGTTCATCCTTTTCACATCATAAAATAGACAATTCAAATATTTAAAAAGTACGTAAAATATCTTTATAGTATTCTAAATTTTTAGTATGGTAATAAATAATAATTGTAATAAAAAGAGGAGAAATACATTAACATACTCTTGATATAAAAAAACTTTGTGCTCGATTGTGTTTTTAGTTAAATAAAAGATAGAGTAGAGTTTGGATTGTTGCATGTGTGTATGTCGTAATTAAAAGAAGAATAGGAGATCATTTACTTATTTAGTATAGTGACCGACAATTTTTTTAAAAAGTTATTTTCTATGAATAAGGATGTTGTTGATCAAGAAGTAGTTATGGAGCTAATTTTTATTTTATATTAAGAGTATGAGAAAGGTACGTATTGTTGGTTAATTATTTTAATTGTAACCACAAGGTGTCTGGGTCTTAGGCCCAAATATCCCTCCAGGTTCGGAGCCAGCTTTTGTTGATACCATTTCTGGCGTAAAACACTCCTTCAACGGTGGATCGAACCCATGAACACACACAACACCAACGTCGCGCTTAAACCAATTGGATTGCCACATCCGTAGTTATAAAGTATATAATAAAACTTTAGTTTATATACTATTTAAGAATATGTTATTAGAAAACTATGAAATTTTAGTAATTCAAATAAAATAATAATGACAAATAAAATTTTAATTTAAATTTAATTTTATTTAATTATAAAAAAAATCTATTGAGTATTTTTTTAAATAGTACCAAATATTTAAATATTTATTTATAAAATATAGATTAGATGTAGTCACAAAAAAATTAAATTCATTTAACGTTCCAAAATCAAAAATAATTGTGTAATTTTCTAAAGTTTTTGACAAAATATAAACTTTTTAAAATAAATATATAAAATCAAATCATAATATTGAAAATTTTACAAAAGATAAATCATAGATAATAAAGATAACTTTTTGAAATGCACCACGAAAAAACTATGTGTATATATGTGTAAAAATAAAGATAAGCTAAAATTTGAGTCTTAATTTGTTAAAAAATAAAGCTTACTAGCATAATATCCAAAATATCCTATATTTAGCAAGTAGATAAAAATTAATAATTAAGTAAAAGGTTCTCTAATTAAATCACTAATATATTAAGAATATGAATAAGAAATATAAATAATAATCATATAGATTACACATAGTATATAACACTAAAATATAAATTATATATTTAACATTTTGAATAATATCTAATACATTTATAAAATAGAAATATATCCGCACGGATGTGCGGATTAAAATCTAGTTCTTATTTATAATAAACTTATGCCAACTTCGTCATTTTAATAGGGTTTTTAGTAATTAAACCCTTCATCCAAAAATGAACCATAAATAAACTCTCAACTAAAAATTCTACGAAATAAACCTTCAACTTTACTTTTGTTAACGTATGTTATCCTCCGTCTAATATACTGTGAAGGAGGGTGATCTATGTTAAACGGTTTATAAGTTGAGGGTTTATAATGTTAAAAAACTTAGTTGAGTCGTTTTTTTACGATTCAAAAATAATTGAAGGTTTTTACTACTAAAAATCATTAAATTTTTAAAAATCTTTAATATTACTTATGCATTGTTTTAAATTGATTTATAGGCCTTTAGACTAATTTATAAATATTTATACAAGAATTTATTATATCTAAAATTTATCAACACTACTTAAAACTTAATATAACTTAAAATATTAAATAATGTGATATTCAACAATGGTGATATGATAAATTTGTGTCCTATATCACAAATAATTTGAAACATTTGGTATGTTAGGTATTAAGTATTGTTGCAATAATTAATTCATGAATCAATCTAGTAGGATGATAACTAATTTATTAAGTCTTATTAATCATTTGTAAAAGTATTAAAATGTTTATGAAACTTTATAAATTAGTTATAGAATTAATAGAAGGGCAAATCTCTCAAATAGCCATTTTGAAGTTTTTGGTCACAAAAATAGCACTTGAAAGAAAAATGACCAAAATAGACTTTTTTTATTTTGAAAATTTTAATATTTTTAAATTTTTTAGTTTTAAAAAATCAACTCCAAAACCTCCACCCCATAACTCTAAACCCTAAGTTTAGATTAGTTAACCCAAATGTATAAATATATATTTTACATCCTTTAATAAAGTCTATTTTGGTCATTTTTCTCTTTGGGTGCTATTTTTGGAACAAAAAACTTTTTTATGTCTATTTGGGTCTTTATCTCTTAATAGAATGATAAATAATGATTTATAAATTAGTTTTAAAAGCTTATAAATCAATTTAAAAACAAGGCATAAGTAATAATAAAGATTTTAAAATATTTAATAATTTTTAGTGATAAAAAATCATCAACTATTTTTGAATCGGAAGAAAATTTCTCAATTAAGTTTTCAACATTGTAAACCTTCGACTTATAAACCGTTAACATATCTCACCCTCCATCACGGTATTTTAGACGGAGGATAACATACGTTAATGGAATTAAAGTTGAGAGTTTATTTCGTAGAATTTTTAGTTGAAGGTTTATTTTACGGTTTATCTTTAGTTGAGGAGTTTAATTACTAAAAACTATTTTTTAATATTTTTAAATAGGATGCAAGTTTAGATGTTAATTTGAAGTGTAAATAGTATTTTTTTTATATTTTAGATATTAAACCCGCATTGAATAAAAACCTATAAACAAAACAAAGCATATGATATTCGGAAAAAAATTGGTTATGTATATGCTAAAACATTTAGAACTGAACAGGCCTAAAACCGAGACGAACCAGTTCAAAATTGAAGGAAAATTACATGGGTGCCTATATAGGTGAAGACCAAAATGGAAAAGCTGTCTCATAGTGTGCCGGTTATGGTCAATTTCAATCACCATTAACAAATATAGAAGGGATAAGGTAGACGAGAAATCAACAGATTCAAAATGGATTCAGAACTTCAGAGTAATATCTGATAGATCTTCCTTTAGATCTTACTTGAAGATATATTTTGAGGATATAAAAATCGATATTAGATTAAATTAAAATCTCCAAATAGATGACAAGATCCAAGATTTACATTGAAAGAAAACTTTATTCTTACAAACTCAGGTAACAATGCATGACTTCTCCGTTTTCTTTTCTAGGACAAAGAAGAAACAGAGCGCTGTTTCTTACGATCACTACAAAACCTTGTGCTGTTTTTATCCATCTTATCCAACACGTAGTGCGCAAGCAACTCATTAGACTCGACAAGATTCTCCCGACACAAGAACTCATCTCCACAAAGCCTCTCAACGTCTCTGTAATAATCATGCACAAACACATGCGTCTTCGGACTCCCACCTTTTTTACTCCGAGCAAGAACCGCCGCCGTGAATATCGACGACATCCTCCCCGGTCCTTCATGAGCGTCGCCACGTGGCCCGTCCACAAAGATCACATCCCAGTCTACATCGTAGACATGATTCGGCAAGTCGTTTAAACCTAGTTTACAGTCTGAGAAGAGGAGATTCTGCACGGGACGACACTCGTTTCCCGCAGCTTCCTTCGCCGCCGCGACGAGCTCTCCTGCCTCGTGAGCTTTGGTCGTGTACTGAACGTCGAAAACGTCTATCTCCGGGTGGATCTCTTCGAAGTAAGCCGCGTAGTATCTGTTCTCTTCCACGAAGACGGTGCGTCCGTTGTGGTTCAGCGCTTTCCAGAGGAGAGTCTCGTGCGTGAGGCCAAAGACGAGGAGGTTGCACGGCGGAGCGCAGCGGCGGAGGACGTCGGAGATTGACTTCATCTCACCGTAAGACATGTGGAAACTGTCGTTGGATCTTGACGCGTAGTGAGCAATGCGTTGATGGTGGTTGTGGGGAGGTTGGAGTTGGTGATGGGGGTCGGAGAAGGTGAAACTGATGTGACGACGGCGGCTACGGCGGCGGCGACGGATGTGCTTTTGGAAGGGATGGTGTCTCTAGTGTAGAGGAGAGTGAGGAGGAAGATGATGGTGAAAAAAGAGACGAAAGCGAGGAGCCATAAACGAGTAGTGCTTGATTGTTTTTGGATGTAAGGGTGAAGAAGGATGAGCTTTGTGTTTGTGTTCCCTGACCCGTTCTTCATTGTTTCTGAAGATTTGAAGATAGAGAGAGAGGAAGAAGATGAAGGATGGTTTAAGATTTCTCAAAGAGAGAATTGATTTAAAAGGAAGTGAGTACTGAGTAGTTTTCATGAAATGTGACCTATAAGCAAAATAGTTGTACTAACGTATTAGACCTAATTGGAAACATTATGATAAATTCACATTAACATTCTAGAAGTTTAATTTTTTCCAGATTATATATATATATAGTTTTCATTAAATATCAAAACGTGGGAACTTTGTTTATAGTCCAATTTCTCTACTTTATTAATTACTGGATTATGACTGAATTATTAAAGGTATGTTTTAAATTTTGAGATTTTCTCTTGAATAAATACATTTACAATACTACTTTGAATTCATAATTCCACACTTGTGAAAAAAAAGAAACGGAACTAGTGACAATAATTTTCCGTAAAGCCGATCGCAAGTGGTATGAAATTATGAAAACCACTCTAACTAAATTTTTTTTATCTAATGTCTACAAAACCACTCCAACAAAAAAAACATCTATTTCAGCTTCTTTTAGTTAATTAATATAACTTTTAAAAAAATAAGAGAGTTATAATTTATAGTTACAAGATTCATCTTGAAACTTTTAAGCTTAGTAATATAATAGAAATTGATCATGGTGTATACAAATTTTCAAAGATTTTGCCGTATTTATATGATTGGTTATGAGTAAAAAAAATTGTTTCAATCAAAAGATATACAAGATTCTTTTTTTAATAGCATTGCAAAACAAGATTCTACCAATTACCAAAGTCGTGTATTTTATATAATTATAAGTGAGGGAGTGTAAGGTTGGTGCATGTATAAGTGTAAGAGCTTTGGTCATTGCAAGAGACATCGGATCTAATTACAGACCAAACGTCTTGGTCTGCTATTGCTTTTGTTTAGCTCTTAAGGAAACAGCCCATAACTACGAGATAAATTAAAAACACTCACGAACATGAAAACTATAGAATATTTAATACTCTCTCTTCTACTTCTCTGTTTGATAAAGATAGATTTTTTTATATATTTTCACCTATATTAAAAAAAATTATTAAATCACTATAATAAATGTATTGTTTTCTATAATTTTTAATAAATTTTAATAAATAATAAATCAATAAAATCAATTATTAGTTTTTGAAATTTACAATATTTTTATAAAAAACACAAAAAAATTATCTTTGTGAAACCATATTTTTTTTTTGGTCTATCTTAATGTAATGGAGGGAGTAACTAAATTTTTGGTGATTTCACACATATTTAAAAAAAATATTAAATCACTATAATAAATGTATTATTTCTGTTATTTTTTAATTTCTAATAATTTTAATTAATAGTAATTTAATAAAATTAATTAATTTTTTAGAATTTACAATATTTTCAGTGGAAAACACAAAAAAACATCTTTGTAAAACAGATTTTTCTAAAATATTTATTTCAGTGAAATAAATCATTTTACGTTTGCTTTGATTATTATTAGCCACCGTTAGATTGGTCAATTGAGTTTAATCAAAATTCAAATATACAAGAAATATTGTTGTTTGCAACGTACATACTGAACATTACAAGTTACGCCGATGAAAAAAGAACATTACAAGTTACGAATGAATTCGTTTTGTTGTGACGAGTTCAGAAATTATCTTTAAGAATATCAACATATATTTTGAGAAAACTCTTAGCAAGGAAGAAGGTTTCGGAAAAGACAAATCATAAAGTTATGAAGGTTTCTGGAATTTGAAAACAAAAGATAACCCCACGTAGTTTACGAAAATGATAATAAACATACGTTTGATGCATCGTACACTTGTGATCCAAGGCACCTCCGGAGATCATCATCAACCTTATTGTGTCTCCTACTTTGTTATAAATGGAACATGTAAGATCATGTCCAACGATAAGTTCTCACTTACTAATATCTAAAAAGATAATAATATAAAAAGAAAAAGTGGAGGAAATAACGAAAATTTGTATCTCAAATGAGATCTTACGAGAACCTTTGCACAATTCCCATTGACTATGTGTCTTGTTCTATTGATTACGTTTTAAGTTTGTTAATTAAAATTAAAGTATTTTACAAAAATATAATAAAATAATAATATTTAATGTTTAAGAATTTCACAATTGAAATTGCTCTAAATATTTAAATTTATATATTAATTTTGTATTTCCAATTAGTTATTTAAACAGGTGGTTACTTTACCTAGGTTGCATGAAAACTCAGTTAAGGTTCGTTTTCTGTGTCAGAAACGTTTCAGAATCAAAATCTCTTGAAAACTTGAGGAAATTATTTGGAAACGCGTTTCTTGAAAAATTCATTTTGGAAAAATGATGGAAACTTACGTTTCTGATTTGGAAACTCGCGATTCTGATTGGAAACGCGAAAGAATAACTATTTGTCATTTGATGTTAGTGATTACATGTTTATTAATTTATATTTTGATATTTTTTTTCAATATTTGTTATCATTTTGGTATAATGATTTGATTTGGAATGAAATTGGCTCCACAATTTTATCGAATGATAACATGTGTTGGTTTTTTAATTATTGATTAGAATTTTTATAAAATGTATCAAGAAAATAACAATTATATTATTTGATTTTCTCTCTTAAATAAATCAAACAAAAAAATAAAACTTAGATGTTAATTAATCATATATATATATATATATATATATATATATATATATATATATTATAGACATTTCTAAAAACGTTTCCATTTCTAAAAAAATTAAACATTACGTTTCGTTTTCACGTATCCGTTTCTGATTCCGTGCAACATATTACTTTACATAGTTTTGTAGTTATTATTGTAAAAGAAGTATCTAAATTATGGTGGTTGTACCAATAAAAAATAGAAACGGATAAAGAGAACATAACAAGTTTAAATTGGATATCCCAAACTTATAAATATGCAAGACTAATCTCTAGATCTTTGCATTTTTCTCTCAATATAATCACTTGTAATCTTAAATTTATTGAACTTTGGGATGATATTCAACGATATGCAATATATCAAAACTGGCTGGTAGCATTCACTTAAGTCCTGTGTCTTCTTTTTTTCAGCTGAGAGCAACTAAAGTGATATATAAAAGAAACGGGGCTCATTGATATTTTACAAAATATTTGCTAAATAAATAAGTGTTTAATATAAATAATTCTTATATTTTATAATAATATACAGTATGTTATAATATTTTTATAAGAATAATACAGTATTTTATAATATTTTTATAAGAATAATACAATATAGTAGAATATGTTATAATACTATTATATTTTATAAGAATAATACAGTATAGTAGAATATGAAATACTATTCGTTTTATAACATGGTATAGTATAGTTGGCCGGTTTTTACATCCATCAAATACACACACGCGCGGTAAAGAAGAAATTTGTCCAACATTATGTAAAAAGTCACATTCATCAGCTATTTTATTACATGGTTATCTTATCAATTTTGTTCTCACTATAGTCATTCTATCAATTCACCTCCAAAAGAAACGATCTAATAACTTAGCGCTGATTGATATTTTACAAAATATTTATTAAATAAATAAGTGTTTAATATAAATAATTTTTAAATAATAACAAAATATTATTTTAGTGATTTGATCAAATTAAAATAAAACTTATTATTAATTCAAATATAATAAATATTTTATTTTTTAAAATATTGAAATTAAAAATTTATGGACTTTTATATAGTATACAATTTAATTAAATGAGATTAAAATAAATATTTTTAAATATGAATATTTAAATGAGATTTTATACACATATAGTTTTATGGTTATTTTATATTTATAAAAAAATAAACTATTGATCAAAAAATTTTAGTGTGTGACTTTTAATAGTTCTAGTAAATTTTTAATCGTTTAAAATAAAATAAATATAACATATACAAAAAATCGAAATTTATATTGTTGATGTAATTATTTAATAATATAAATTAAAACATAATAATATAAGATATATAAATTTTTATCAAATTGTTTATTATTCAATATCATTAATTGTCATATGTATATTTTAAATCACATTAGGTAATTCCATAGTTTTTATTTTTAAAAAAAAATAAAAGTGATTTTTTGTATATTACTAATTAATTTGTGTTTAGTTTAAAAACAAATATAGTATATATTAACATAAACCAAATAATGAAATTATAAATTGTAATTATTCTAACAATATAAATATAATTCTATTACTTCAGGAATCATTGTAATGATAACATCATATCATGATATGGCTCAAATGTTAAAATGCTTTTCAATTAATATATAAAAGTATTGGGTTTTTCTGTGTTTAATTGAGTCGAGCGTTCCATTATAAGCATTTGCACTACTAAGCAATTCATAAATTTCCGCCGGACCGTATGTGACCTTTTTACAAACTTTGTCTCTGCTCTTGCACGACTATCAAACTATATGCATCATGTGGGTTTGAACATTAATGAAAGCGCAACAGAAACACTAACATGCACTTTTAGGTTACATGTTCTAGTCAACTTTATATAAAGTTTAATTTTGTTAGGTGTTGGGACAAATTGAAAAGTTCAAATAATTTAACTATACAAACGGCTGAACTTAATTAAGTTTTGAAAAATGATAAATTAAGAAATAGTCAAATAACAGTCATGATGATAATAAAAAGATTTAAAAATTTCGATGGTGACACATCAACGATATTAAAACAACCCACTAAGATAAATTGATTTGATCGTCGTTGGAATTTCAACTAGAATCATTATTATTCATTTGATTTTTTGATAATAACATGTGGTTGATTTTTTTTTAAAAAAACTGAGGAGTAGGTCCCAGATCCAAATAGACTAAGAGGGGTTATTGGCAGATGTATTTGTATAGAATTTTGTGAATTTTAAAAGTTGATAAATTTTTAAAAGTTATGTCGATTTTAAAACTATATATACATTGACTTATAAATTTGATCATAAGTTTTTTAGATTGCTATAGATTTTATGAATTAGTATTATTTTTTATCATTCTTTTTGTCAATTAATAAATATATAAGTTATATTATTGTAAATTATATAGCATGATTTTTTTTCAAAATATGTTCTTTTGTTAAAAAGAAAAATAATAATAATACATACAAAATTATATTAATATGATAAGATGAATATTATGTTAACAAATTTAACCATATTATATTTTTAGTCATTTATATGTTATTTTTAGTTTTTAATAATTAATGATAAGACAGTATAAATATAATTATATATTCAAAAATAAAATTATATAAAATGATAATGTATGAATAATATATAAATATAATTATATATTCAAAAATGTAACTCAGTTTTGGACATATATTTTGGACTAGAAGTTCAATAGATATTTGGTAAGAATAACTATTTGTTTATAGTTTTTTATCATATGGATTTAAAAATTTCATGAATACATATCATATTTGAAAGTTTAGTCATTTCAATAAAAATAAATAGAATATATGTCTCAATAACACTAGATTTAGTTAGAATTAAAAATCAATAAAAACTAATTTTTTGAAATAACAAGAGATTTAAATGGATTTTGAAATTTTTTAAACCAATAACAATGAATTTCTATCAAGATTTTTGAAATACATAAACCAATAACAAGGAAGTCTCAAAAGTTTCAAATTCCATGAGAATTCAATTGACAATAACCTTCCCCTAAAACTATTTTTTTGGGGTGGACAACCTACAGACATGTAAGTTTAGTCATGGACGTTTACCATAACCTGAAGTTCTAACCTTTAACCCAAATTAAAAATACGAAAAACATCCAATCTGGTATTGATTGGATGCAAAATATCCGAACGAAACTTAAGAATTTAGTACTTTTAAATTTAGGTACAATCTAAACTGAATTGAAATCTAAATTAAGATATGAATATATCTGAAACTAGTTAAATACGTCAATATTTTTATAAATATTTAAAGTAATTTAGATATTTTATAGTATTTTAAAGATTTTTTTTTTTTAAATTTGTTATTTTGAATATTTTATGGTTACTTTAAATAGTTTAACTAGTTTTCGATTAGATTTTTAATAAATTATATATATTGCTTATTTTTGTTAAATTTAAAAGTTTTTAAATAATATTTTTAAGCGATTTCAGACATTGATTATAATTTAATTCGAACCGAATCTAAAATGAACTGAACCAAACCCAATCCACAAATAAAATCTAAATGGAATTTATGAGTATTGTCCCAAAATTCAAAAAAGAAAATCGAAATTAACTGAACCAAATCTAATTCCGAATGCCCAAGCCTAAGTAGGTTCGCGCACCGGGCTTGCAAATGGGCCGAAGGCAGAACCCATACCCATATAGAGTGTCCAGAGACAATCGTACCGATTTCTCTCCGGTATGTTCGAACTCACAACCTGAGTGCAGGAATGAGTCCGTCCTTAACAGGTGATTTTTTTAATTACATATTTCCAATTCAAAGAATTAAAATCTAAACCAAGCCCAAGCTGTTAGCATAAATAATCTAGAATTCCTAAACAATTTTGTGTGATTGTTATCAAATAGAGTATTGTGATATGGCTGACAAATACAAGTACTCGTAGTGCTTTTCAATTATGCTTCTTCTGAGGGGTTAATTCGGAGAAAGAAAGAATATTTGGAAGTGT
>CAJHQP010010695.1:0-17735 GCA_905132765.1 Moricandia arvensis
CGTGTTATCTTTCACTTTCAGGTCGAAAGTCCCGTTTCAACGACGGCACAAGTGTAAAAGCTGCTGTTTAAACAAGAACTTGAGATGCAAGATATTTGTACTTTAGCGACATTCGCTATGCATACTATGTATTTCACGTATATTGTTTCATGTTTTTTTTTTCTTTCTTATTGTCTTAGATCCCTTATAATTAATCTTTGGAGTTTTATAAATGTTTTGGAAGCCACGTGTATGAGTAGGATTATTTTTTGAATAATTTGAACCTATTTTTGATTATATATTATATTTTATTAAATTAACTATCAAATTAATTAATAGTGTATATTTTTATTTTTTATTAAATATACATTACGAAATTACCTAAGCTATAAATATATGGCATTAATGATTTTGAATAATAAGATTTGATAACAATTTTTTATATATTCTATTATTTTTATTTAATTTTAGATTATTAAAGAAATTAAACAATTACAATAAATATATAATAAAAAAATTATATTTTTTATATGTTATATCTTGAATTTTTAAAGATTATAAATTAATAAGATTTTTAAAAATTCACATTAAGATTTTTAGTGTTTTGCAAAGAAAAATAGATTTATCAGAACCTCCGCAAAGAATATATAAATTAAGGGAAAAGTCTATTCCCATCAAAAGCATTTTCTATCATACAGATGACTTGAATTTGTATATTGATGTAAGGTAAGTTCTATATGATGACGAATATGAGGAGCTGAAGGATTCAAAGTTGGAAGTGTTCATCGAGTTCAAGGAGCTGAATTTTGGACGGACATCAAGGCTGATACATTACATGCTGAGTTTCTAGCTTAACATTAAGAAGAAGTATGAGATTTGGAGCATCGTTGGTTCAGAACCAGTGAAGTTTTCACTGATTGAGTTTGAACACCTCACTGGTCTGTCTGTGATAACATCGAGGACCTGGAGATTCAAGGTGTGAGGTTACGAAGGAGATGGCTTCTTTCTAGGAGATGATGAGTGTTGATGTCGATGTTGGTCCAACTTCTGAACATATAATAGCGGCATATGTGAGATGCGAAGAGTGGATTCGAGATGATCGCATGCGGCTCGGATACCTTGCCATCTTCACTAAAAGGAGAAAGTCAACTACAAGGGTTAGTCTTACAATGCTAGTGATGGATTTATAAGAATTTGAAAAATTATCCATGGGGGAGAGTGACGTTCAAGGTGCTGATGGACTCTCTGAGAGGGAAAGATTTGACAAAGACTTACATTGTTGATGAGTTTATACAAGTTATTCAGGTGTGGGTCTACTATGCTCTGCCAGAATTGACTGCTAATTATGGGAATCTCATAACAAACATACCGTCTCTATCGTCGCTGGCTTACAAAAGTGGCAAAGAACGCATATGTTTTAAAATAGGTTATCAACAGAAAAATATTTAAATGTCACTCCCTAAGACTTCGCAGAAGACTTATATTTATGTCCTTAAAATGATGTCATTTCTGTCCTTAAAAAGGTTGTCAGTTGTGCCCTTCTTAAAATGCATCAAACATACGCATAGACTATTCAAATGGGATATACTTTTGTGGCATAATTTCTTTTCCTTATTTTTTTCATTTCTTCTCATATTGTCTAATATTTAGTAGGTTTCTATAAGGTTTCTCATACTATGGCATAATTTCTTTTGCTTATTTTTTTCATTTCTTCTCATATTGTCTAATATTTAGTAGGTTTCTATAAGGTTTCTCATACTATAGAAATCTATGCCAATGATTTTGGTTGCAGTATGACTATTCTCGGGACTTGGTCACTTTAACGGAAAAACTGAATAACTCACATCAACCATACCATCATACTTAGCATATATAATATTTCATTTAGCCACTTTATAACCTTTATGTATTCCTTAAACGCTTGTGTTCTCTTCCGGATGATATTGACTATTACCGATCAACCGGATTCTCATTGCCACAAGTCAGTTATTCGTCGGACCATTACAATATTAGTGTTGATATGTAACATATCAATTAACCGATGTTATATGCATATATGAATACAATTGCGATAGTATCTTTCAAAAATCTAAAAAATCGACTACCATTCTTATTACTTACAAGTCTAATTATCTAGACCAAATTTTATTTATTTATAGTAAATAAAGATCATTTTTAGCCTAATAAAACTAAATATTTTCTTTGTATAAAATTTCAAACAATGAAATTGTATCTACAATTAGTTTTAGAATATTTAAAAATTACGATATATAGAATAAGCAGTATATTTATAACTCTTGCAAATTAGATTTTCTCAGTCATAATTATCATGCACTTTTTAAAACATGGATTAAAATCTAGGAGACGTTATTGGTTTATGTACTTTTATGTATTTTGAAATCTATATAGTATTTACAATCAATGTAAAATATATTTATTTTAAAATATAACAATATGAATTTTAATTAGTATTTATAAAATTGGAGATTTTTTCTCGAATTTGAGTCTTGTATTTTTAACAAAAAATTCATTCAAATCCATTAAAATTTATTATAAAATCAAATCCATTAATAAATTCAGATGACTGAATAACACAAAATTTAAATTAGAATTTATAAATTATGAAACCAATAACACATGATTTCAGCATAGATTTTAAAATTAGATAACCAATAACATATGATTTAGTTTGGATTTCCAAATCCATTAAAATACATGAAATAAGAATCCCACCTAATATGGTTTAAAATATATATATTTGGGAGTAGACATTGAAATGGCACACAATTAAATATGGGTTTTACTAAGGTGCCAAGAAGAGAGAATTTCCCACTCTCCTCCCAATATGGTATAAACTGTTAAACCCTTTTGAAGAAAATAAGCTTATTATTGTATAAGACTGTAAGAAATTAGCTTATTATTGTACATCTATTCACTTTAACTGAACAACCCTTAAAACGAAAACTTTTATTCATCAACAACAAAAATTACCTAGCATAATTCAAGATCTAAATCTGTAATATGTCATTTATATTGAAAGCATCTAAAGGACAAAAGCACACTTCATGGAAGCCAGTCAATGCCGAACATCTAGTTATGCATGGAAGAAACATCTTCGAGAAAAAATATCTCCTAAAGCAGGATCTGTCTTAAGTAGATAGTTGGGAATTGATCTCATATAAAGGTATGGCAGTATAACTGGCTCCAACCACTCCATATACACTGGCTCACGGTCCAGGAGAAAATATGTATCCCAACCTTCTCTTAAAATATCTCTATACTACTAATTGAGATCATTGCAAGATAAATCAGCTAATGAATGGACCAGGTGTTTGCAAGGTATATACCAATATACCATCAGGCTGCCAATTATGAGAAATCATGACACATTAACATGGAGTTAATACACATTCAAATCAGGATATTGTATAAGATAATACATGTAGACTCTTGTTGTTCAACCTGTGGTGAAGACATCGAAGCACTATATCATTTGTTCTTTAAGTGTAGAGTCGCAAGTGAAATATGGAATTCGGCGCCTATAACTTTCCGAAAAGTAGCTTGTAGAATAACTCCTTACTCCAAAACATTGAAGAGATGTTTAATGAAGGTAAAAAAAAACCCACATGAGAGACTAGTTATTCTTCCTTTGTTGGAGAACTTGGAAGATGAACATAGTCTCCTTCCTATATCAAAGAAACATAAAACATTAAATCTGCACTGGTAAAGTTTCAAGTGTGGAATGAGGTCGACGGAGAACTATCCTATACACCTGAAGATCAACAACTATCCTCGAGAAGAGTGTTAAACACAATTCATGACTTTCTCCCACAATAAGCAATTTATTATTGTGTAGTAGATTCATCCTGGAAATCACCTACGTACACATAAGCAGTTTATTATGACTATGCATAACATTTCATTGCCCTTATGTAACTGATTGTTTTTGCTTCGTTTAAATTTTCAGTGAAACTAAAAGTCCTTCAACTATGTAATAGAACTTCATCTCGATAACCTCCTACAATCCACGTAGTTCTCACAATCTTTTATCTCTTGGACCAAGACCAAAAACCAAGTAATGACATTTTTCTAAAGAATTGAGATAAATATCTTCACCAAGTAATTAAAAGAAACTAATCACATAAAATTTAATTAAATAAAATATTAATGTAAAATATTATAATGTTAATTCCTTTACCCATTTAGAGATATCTTTAAAAAGTTGTAACACAGAGATATCATGATATATATACTCAACTTTTCTAATTGGTTTTAAGATAGATTTTATGTTATCATGTCCTTGTATGATTAGATATAAAGACAAGACTTAGATAAGAGCTTTACAAGAACCAATTAGAAAATGTAAAATAATAAGGTAAAAAAAGTGGTAAATTTAATTACCAAGAGCAAAAATAATATCTAACAGGTCAACACGTGGCTGTTGCTTGGTTTATATGCGTGATTACAACGCGTGTGTACGTATTATCTTATGTGTGCATCTATCTGTATATATAAATTCTGATCTCACTGTCTTCCTCTTATCACCCTTTCTCTGAAACTCTGTATAAGGTCTCTGTCTCTAACTCTAATTATCTTAGTCGCTGGACTTATTTAGAGCTTTGTGCACAAAATGCAGATTTTGTTTTGGTATTAATTACTTAATTGATTGTTGTTTTCTTAAATTGATTCTATCAGAACGAAGAAAAGGCAAGGGAAATGGCGACAGAGAACAGCAGAATCGATGATGTCTTATCCTCTGAAAAACAAGAGGTAATTAATAAAGAATAATTCGATTTGCCGATGTGATTGATTAGTTGATTGAGTTGATATAGTTTCATGATGCAATATCATTCATTTTTGAATCAATCTTTACAATTTTAAAGATATATCTTGTGCAGGTTTTTTATTTTATACTAAAATATTTTAATTTGTTTTACAAAATTTACTAATAGTTTAATGTAATTTAGTGTTATATATTATTTTCTATAATATTTATGTTCACGTGGCTTATATATTATTACTATATATTGTAAACAAAAATTATTTTGAAAATATTATTATGTAAAAATATTATTACATGCTTTTTATTTTAATTTTTTAATTATGTGAAAGTATATTAAATTGGATCTATATAGTAGAGAAATTTTTTTTGAGAGACTGTTAAAAACAATATTTAAAGAAAAAAAAGTTATAATACATTGTACTTCAAAATAATTTAATAGTAAAACTAAATTTGAGAAATACACTAAGTTGGATAAAATATTTTATTTTAATTTAAATAGAAAGGAGCCTTTTAAACAAAATCTTTGTAATTTTTATTTTTGAAATTAATCATGTTAAATTTTTCTTATCATTAAATATATAATTAAAATATTTTATATTTTCATATATTGATTAAATATAAAATAAATTTTAGTTTCTGATTATATTTATGATAAATAAAATTAAATTAAGTACTTTTTGGTAATAAAATTAAAATGATTCTGAAAATATTTGTAAAAGATTTTGTTAAAAAAAATTATCGAATATTTATTTGTATTCAAATAAAATAAAATATTACAAATATTATCATTTATTTAGTGTAAAATTTGATAAAATTTTATGAATGGTCTGAATTAAAAAATCACGCATAAATTTAAATATCTAATTAAAATATTTATATATTTTAAAATTTTGTATATAAATCAAATTTTAATAAATTTTAATTTCTAATAACTAAAACTAAAATTAATTTGGAAATAAATTTAAATTGATTCTGAAAATATTTTTTAAATATTTTGTTAGAACTTTCTTAAAAATATTTATTTGTTTCAATAAAAAATAAAATATAATAAATATTATAATTATTTCATGTAAAATTTGATAACATTTTAAAAAATGGTCTAATTTAAAAATCACGCGTGAAATTCATCACTACAAAAGTGATTTATTATAAAACCAGTATATGGTTGAATTTATAGTATTGTATTTAAAAGTATTATAGATTTATCGATACATGTTTGTCAACACAATATCTATATAAATATTGATACATGTATAATGTATAATATAATTAATAATAATAAATTTATTATGCAAATACAATAGTGTTAGAATTGTTAGAATTTTTATTCGATTTATTATCTGCATGGTAAAATTTAAATATTATTGTATTTTTATAATAAATGTAGTTATTATTATTAATTAGATCATATACATATATTAACATTAGCATAATGAAATTTTAAAAATATTAAGTAGATTATTAATGGTTATATGTAAATATAATTATATATTGATGGAAAATATATTTTTGAAATTATGTATATCTAATAATATTTTGATGGATAAAATAGAATTAAATATCTTGTTAAGATTTTTTTATGAAAATATAAAAACAAATAATGTAAGCAATTTTCTAGAGATATATTTAAAATATTACACATAAAAGAAGTCATGAGTTCTGTTTTAATAGTATAAATATAATATATGGGTATTATGAATAAAGATTTATGAAATGTAAATTCTATTTTTTTGTAGTGCTAATATAATAGTTTTGAATACGATATAATTGTTATGGAAATAATTAGGTCGTATTAATAGTCAGTAATGTTTTTGGTGAATTACCAAACCTAATCGTCGGTGATTTGACGACGGCGTACACGTCTGTTTTCATGTAACACTTACCATTCAAACATTGTTTTTGTTTTACTTTTTTTTGCCTGGTCAATATTAAATATTAAAATATGTCTGAAAATCTTTAAACTATAGATTCTGTCAAATAGATATTACCAAAATATCTCATATAAAGTTTTCTAATTACAAAATGGTTGTGTTCCGGTAAAAAAAGATCTTCCAACCAATCAAAACAACCAACACACTCTATTTTCCGAACTATTTGACAGAACCTATAGTTTAAAGTTTAAACAATAGATATCTGAATCCTTTGTTAATTGTCACGTGTTACGTTTTAGGACACATGTATTTGCATCCGGATCTTCGTCTCCAGTTTGATCCTGTCCGCATATTTCGCTTTGGCCTATATAGATGCATATTGTCTTTTTCTTTGTTTGAAAATTATTTGTTATCAGATTGTGACCTCCTTTGGATTCTTGAGAATCAATTTATGACATTTTTTTTTGAAACACCAATTTATGACATTTAATAACTCTTTTAACCTATTTGTGTATATACCAAACACCACTGTGGAAATTGCTTTTGGGTTTAGGATTTGTCGGCAAAACTATCACTATCATACTGCCTCTCATTAGATTTAAAACGTGACTATATATTTTTAATATCTAACAAAAATCTATAGAGTTTTAATATTTAATTGATTAAATGTATTTTATTGTTTCGTTAGTCTACCTTTGGTGCAAACAAATACTGTGGACTTGTGCTAAAGAAAAGCCTCTTATCTCGCAGGTGAATTATCTCAAAGTAATCTACATTTATAAATATATATTCGTGTGATTTGAGTTGTTAATACTAAAGAGAATGTTCAAACAATGCAGGATCTCAAACGTTCCTGGTTTGATTCAGCAGACTGGGCTTTACACAAGGTTTCTCAGTTTATGCAATCTACCTAACTTGAAATCTTTGATATTTCAATCTACTTTTCTTTTTGGCATGTGAAAGTAGTTTTTAATATATATATATATTAATATTCCACAGCAAGAAGCAAACCCAAATGAAAGAATAATAGCGGCAATTGAGAACCTTACACCAAAATATTTTCAGAGGACACCTCGCAATGAACTTCCCCTACCTTTGCAACTGGACAAGAGAATCATGTGAGAAAATAACCATCAATATATATTATATATATATATATATATATATATATATAATATGTTACTATTTTCCTATTATATGTAAACGTGATTTATATTTATGAGATAACTGAAAAAAAATCTTTTAATTTGCAGAAAAAATCGAGCGTCAACATATAAAGGGTTTGATATGGAAATGAAACGTGATTGGTTTGGTGTGAGAGCCTAATCACATGTTTCATTCTTCCATTAAAGCTCTTATGCAGTTGTTCTGTTTTGGCTCTTGGTCCTTAAAAATGCTTATCGTTTCAATAAATGTTGCAGACACTGACATTTGCTTCTGCTTCTTTATTATTTTTTTTTTAATATCTAAATTCTTGGTGGGTTTTATTTTTATTTAAACAAAAAAAAACATTATAACTCATTTAAACAAAGAAAATGATGTCTTGCATCTCTTAGTCAGTTGAAGTCAACTTTACTGACACTTAAAACAGCATAGAATTTCAATCATTTTCTTATTTACTAGAGCATTTTAATTGGGGTTTCTAACTTTACCAAAAAACTAATTTAAAATATCTCTGCAGAGAAATTTTAAGTTAGGTTACCGTAAATTAAAAACTCCACAAATAAACATTAATATAATATATATATATATATTTTGAAAACTCAAAACTGAAAACTTTTATTGGAGGTGCTCTTAATATCAGAAAATGTATGGACATAGGACCGAGAAAAAACTATATCACTGAAAATCAAAACAGTAAAACACTTCGAAATATGCTGTGAATAAATCTCTCGATATAATGGAAAACACTATTTGCTCTATTATATAGTATTGAGGAATGATGAGAATGGAAGATTGGAAGAATGGTATATTGACTCTCATGATGATAAAGCTTATACATGTACAACATGTACAACTTATATAGGAAGATACTATATAAACATTAAACCTAATTTCCTTAATTAAATACATGCATATCTCAATAACAATATACACAACTATGTTCATATCTTCATGATTCTCATATAACGGCATATTTGGTTCTATAGAATTTTATAACAAAAATGGAATTTTTTTCTCTCTAAAATATTCAGTTTTATAAAATTACATTCTTTCAAATATATTCACCATAAGTTTATAGAATTTCAGTTTTACTACAGCTCCAACTCTATTCTAATTCAACAAAAATCTAAAAACTTATGTAATATTTAGGTTATTCGTATTTACCCTAATTCTTTGTTTTGATTCCTTTTTATGATCTATTAAAATAATATTTCATGAGTTTTATTTCTTATTATTATCAATTTCAAGTTCATATTTGATATTTTTTGTCTTTTATTTAAATAATGTAAATATTTTTACAAAAATTAATCAAAATTATAAATAAAATCATAATTGACGAAAGTTTTACCGAAATGTACGTAAAAAGATATAATGACCCTCCCAAAATCATTGATTGTTTACACATTAACACACATATAGTGTAAAGGATATTGAGCTCTTGTAATCTATTAAAAAAATTCAACTTCTCTTTTTCTTCTAGAATCTTTTATATATGTCATCTTCAGTTATTCAATGAGTATTAATTTATAGATTTTTTACTTTATATGCTGAAATATTAGATTCAAGCAGTTAACGGTTAAACTAGTCCTAACTTTTTCATACTTAACATGGAAAGACTGATCATGGTAAATAATAATTTTCTAATTATAACCCGATTTTATTTGTGATCACATGTATGTTCATTATTTATCACTTCAGTTTTTTGGGTTATGTTCTAAATGGCACTTCAAAACTAATGTTCATTGGTCAATTCATATATGATCTTTTTAGTACATTGTATGCAATGACATCTTTTTCTTTCATCAATTGAAATGAGAACAAGCAACCATCATTGGAGCTAAAACCGAGTGACGGGAAGAGAAACTCTTATGGAGGTATAATAGGAATCAATGCAAGCCAAGGAGGAGCTTGAGTGAAACAAGTTTCTATCCACTCTAGATTACAAAAAGGAAGCAGAGTGATGAAAATTTGGAAACAAAAAGGGATCGAGTTAGAATGTGATAGTCACTCAATGCTCCAGAAAATATAGCCCAATAAATAACAAACACAACCCTCCTAAAATGTTGGAAAATAGTATAACCTTTAGTCACTCTTTTGAAATCTGGTGAAGTACATGCGAAAGTATAACTGGTCTAACTCTGCAAAACCAAAAGGGAATAGCTTGAACAACAAAGTCACAAGGGCTTCATCACTATAAAGGAAGAAACTGGTGTCCAATGAAGAGCCAAGGTTTTTACTACTCAGTTGTCTCTTAACTAAATGGATGACAAAATCATATCAAAGGCATGCAAGTGGAAAAAGAAGTAGCCATGTGAAAACACTGATCATAGCAAGTTCAACCATATATTTAAGCTTGATATTTGTGTAAACACAAGTGGGGAGTAAACTAACATGGATGGCTAATAGCTTTCATCTTTATATTGTTGCTTTAATGAATAATATGTATGTTCGTTCTTCAATGAAAACAAAGAAGTCCAAGAGAGCTTCTTTCTATTTTTGAGAAAGTGTGCTTAAATGAATATCATTGGATTACGTTCATCATTCTCCATGAAAGAACAAGTTCTAATCGAGATTTTTAAATCTCTACACAATTAGTTCATCACTAAACTCTCTCTCTCGTTCACAAAATCATAAATGAACTCATTTTGTTCATCTCCAAAGTTCACCAGACTTCATCAGATTTCAAACTATGTTTATGATGTATGTGGATGACTTTTTAATATTCCATTCTCATTCGCAAAACCAACACCATCTTCCTTTATTTTTACTTGGACTAACTCTTTCTAAATATCAGAATTTAAGCGTAAGTGTGAAAAAGCTTAGCGATTCGTAAAAAACTAGCAAGAATATAGAAATGGCTTAACCAATTGCCACAACAAAATAGCTTCACTCAAACATATAACAAGGTTATACATTCTATGACATCTATAATTTTTTCTATCACTTTCCTAGAGAGACTAACCTAAAAATAGATTCTAAATCAAATTTCATTAGTTAGTGTGTTAAGTTTCATGTACTTGCAACTCAAAATCAATTGATAATAAATGAATTGATTCAAATCTCATATATTAGTTATGTCTCAATGAATATTTTGATGTGGGAGCTTAATATTCTCACACGCCTCCTCGAGATGATGGTTATTTAATTTGACAATTAATCTCGACAATATCCCAGTATGGATGTCGGGTTAGACCAAACCAGACGAATTTGGGTCAGACCGGTCTAAGATTGATCGGATCTCTTTTAGGGCATGATCGATTTCGGTTTGGGTGGGAAAGCGTGTGTTCGGAATTTGTACCATGTTAAGTTCATGGACTTCTAACTTAAAACCAATTTGCATTAGTGGGTTGATTCAATCTCATATATTATCATATCTCATCAAAACCAATGTGATAGCTTTATAGTCTCACATAGTGAGAAGAAGCAAACATGAAAGATGAGATTTTTCAGAAGATGAGGCAATCAAGAACATTTGATCCAATAGCATTACAAAAGGAGAAAATCTTTGCTGGAAGGAACTTTGACTGATAACTAATTTCCAAATCTGCTTTCCTCCTCCTCTACCACCACTTCACGATCACTATCATCAAAAGAAAACCTTCTAGCCGGAAGAAAAAAATCATGAGCTGGAAAAATTAAAATAAATCATGAAGTTAAAATAAGGCTTAACTTTATATTATTTGAACTTATCCTGAGACTAGATAAATATGTTTATAGAAATAGGCAATCTAAGAGGTATAAGGAAGAGAAGGAGATTGCTGAAAGCATAGAATAGAAAGTATGAGATCTGAAGTTGGGGCGAAGATGAGTTAAGAATTTGGGCTAGGTTCGTGTTATTGGGATGGGAGGTGAAAACAACGTCGTTCTATACATGTTACGAAATAAATAAAAAACCCATGAAGGTATATCTTCAAACCCTTTAAGGAACCCAAATTGAACTTGAATGCATACAAGACCCACTCTTGTTAAGCCATCATTTAAATCAAAGACGTTATGATTTTTGTCATTGTAATTTAGGAAGGGTTTCAGATACCTTAACGATAAATACCAATAATAAGCAATCTTAATACTTTCTTTGACTAAGGCATTCTTAATACTTATTCAATTAATTAAATAAAAACTTTCACATGCGATTTGTATGTAGGGTAATTAATGAAATGAATTTACTCCATATTTTCACATTCATTTTTATTCCATTTATATTTTTATGTTTACCATTTGCAGCTTTTCTATATGAAAAATATTTTTCATGTACATGTATATGGAACTTATTTTAAGTTTTATATAACATATCCAAAAATATATAATTTGCATGAAAATAGGAGACGAATAATACAAACATTGTCTGTTAAGTTATCACTCATTGTATTGTTTGCTCGTGGTACAAACGAGATAAAAGATTTCATATAACTTCTTACACTTCGAAATTCCTCCAGACGAATTGTGAGTGTATGTTAGCCTACTGTTTTAAATACTATCTTCATAGTTTTTGAATAACATATCATGAAATTCATTTTTGTTTGTTGTAGTATGATCATACAAAAAAATCATTTTTGCTTATTGTAGTGTGATCATACATCCATTCTCAAAGTAAATGATTCAAACTTAGTTTGCAATGGTAAAAAAATTGCGTCATAAGTTTTTGGCTCCACCAACACACCTTCCATTCCCTCTTGGTTGTTGAACCACCCTAGTCTAGAATACTTATAATTTTTTTCGTGAGCCAGTTATATGACACTTTCACCTTTCTCTAGAATGCTTCAAACTAAGTTTGTAGTGGTAAAAAATAAGATTAGAAATTCTGAGCTCCACCAACACACCTTCCACTCCCTCTTGGTTGTTGAACCATTTTTTTCTAAAATGCTTATAAGTTTTATCATGAGCCAGTTACACGACATATTTGTCTTTTTCAAGCTAAAAACATCAAATTTGAGCATGAGTACCAGGCTATTTGCACCATGTTAAAGATCTCATGTAGCTTTTATCCAATAATCTAGAATAATTGATGATCAGTGTAGGTCCGACACTTTTAAATGCCCTACTCAAAATTGTTGTAACATATGTTTTATATTTTTTGCATAATATTACATATAATTATAATATGGATGATTGGCTAGGTTCTAACTACTATTTTTTTTAAACTTAATATGCATGATTTTCTTATGTACTTGTATCTAATGTATTTTTAAGAAATAAATAAGAAAAAAGAAATGAATATATTTCTACAACTTCGGAAATAATATTTTAGTAAATAGGATTCATACAACTATTTCCATGCTTTTGCTATTGCATTAAAATATAATTATTAATTTTAAATACTATAAATAAAACTAATTCTATAAACAACTCATACATTCCAACTAATCATCTCCAATAAAAAAATAACATTAAAAATTTATAAACTAATTAAATTCTATTAATGTTTAGTAAAGATAATTTCATGAAATTAAATGTAGATCAATGTTAGTCAACAATATCATAAAATTTTGATTATAATCAATTATAATTTACAAAAATAATTTTCTGGAACAAATTTCACATGTATAGTAGAAAATTTATAAATAATACTCAATAAATTAATAAATTTCATCGGTCCCGATTTGGACCAGTGTAAAATATGACACAATTTGAAAATATAATAATTAAAAAAAACATGTTATATATATATTTCACAAAATATCATAGATTAATAAATATCTATGTAATACAAATATTATGTAGTCTACTAAAATATGAGTTCACTGTTTACTGTTTTCTGTTTTTCTTAAAGTTAAAATATTTTGGGAGCTCATCTCCACTTTTTATTGTTGCATCAAAAATTTATAGTATTTCTTCTCGAACAACATACAAAAATTATGAATGTTTTGGTGACAAGATTTTCTTGCTTACGTGTAACTGTTTCTAAAGATATCATAACATCATATTTATATTCCATCATCAACATTACGAACACTAGCCATATTTTTTATAAATATGAAAATTAAAAATTTATAATTTTCCACCGAGATAATCGAGATTAGGCTCTAAAACTGGACACTCCCCGTTCTGTGTGATAGCCAAGAATTATTAAAACACGTCTTGCTAAAATTTTTTGATAATGCAAAAATCTAAACATGTGGTATGAGTTGCAAGTGTCGAAAGCACTGTCACTATATCCTCTTGTAATGACTAACATAATAACTGTGACCTCTCAATCTCTGCCAGCAGAATAAATAAAAAGAATCAATTGGGTCAGTCCCCCAAAACATTAATCTATAAGCAGAAAGACCAGATTTGTCCACTTGAAGCCAATCGCTCCATAATTCTTCTTACTAAAAGTTTCTTTTCAATTGTTAATATATTCCTATTCCAGGATACAATGAATCTTAAAAGCTTAAATATTTTGCTCAAGCATATACTCAAGTTTGAATGCTTATGAATATGTTGAAGTGGAAAGAAAGGATTACACTCAATACGATTTCGTAGTTCTAATATATTCTTCTGATGCAATTTGTATGGCCCAAGTAATATGGACCATACATAACAAAACTACTTTTGCTACTATTGCATTATTTTCGTGATCACTCACAATCATTTGATTATACGTACTTCAAATCCTTAATCTCATCTTTATCATTCGGAAAAAGCTATCATTTATTGCATACTAATGAATCGAATTCATATTTTAAGTTCATATCTATATTTCTTGAATCTAAAACGTTGATTTTTTTCTATGCAATGACTGCCCCATTGTTCTGAAAATGAAGCTTTTGACCTTAACTAACTAGTTGAGTTATTGTTGAAAAAAGATAATAGGGCAACTGCGATATATGTTATAAAATCTATAAGAAAACATTAATTGCATTTGTTTTATTATTTAATCTATATACTTATTCCTGTAAATAAGATATGTGTATTATAAAATTGACTTGAGACATATTTATTTCAGAAAGGAAGTTTATAGTAACTTTGTAAATAATTAAGACTGAAACTCATCACACGTCATAGATTAAAAAGACAAACTTCAAGGAGAATGTTGATATTAAAGTTCCCTTGAGTATCATCCTACAATCTAATTAAGACATATTTCATCTTAATTCTCTAAAAGTAGCTAAGAAAGCAGATGACTTTAACATCCACAATCCAAAAAGTCATCTTATATAAAATAGAAAAAGTTTTGTAATTCAAATAAAAAGGAATAAAGCGTAGATCGATTCATTGTTTTTTTCAAATATAATAATAATTGGTTTAGGAAAGTATTAAAACTAAAAGGTCCTTACAACCAAACATATCTACTTAAAGATACTTAGTGAAAAATTATTCTAGAATGAGAATATTAATTGTTGTTGTTTTTTCATTTGTTTTTTCTCCATTGACATAGTTTATTATATTTAATAAGTTTTTATCAATAGTTTGAAGCATTTTTACTCAACACTGTGCTATGTTCTCTCTTAATGAAATATGAACTGGACTACGAACTTATTGATTTTTTTATAATTATAATTATTCCAATAAATATATTGCAATAAAAAAATATTTTTTCATGAGTCATCTTATTATCCAACTCTTTATTATATTGATAAATAGCCAATATAAACAATGAAATTTTAACTTAAGCCTAATTTTACCTTAATAAATTTTTTGTAGTCAAATGAAGAAGTTCTCTTTTGTTAGCCATATAAAAACATAAATTAATCCATTTTCAAATACAATATTAAAAGCGTCTTTTAGAATTACATTTTTATTGGTTCCTCTTTATAGCCCTTCTAGGTTTCCTCACCATGTGATCGTCATAGTTAAGAATATCGACCAGAAATTACATTTATTCCAAAAACGTGTGAACGATTTATGATACCATATGTCGTTCTAGCTTAAAGATTTCCAAGCCAAACCGTGTAAGAAATAGGGTGGCTCAGGATATCTTCGTCTTTGGAGAAGGAAGCTTACACAAAAGTTACTTCGCATTTCTTCCGTGTGCTGAGTCTTGTCTAAAAATCTAGCGTTCTTGGTTACTTCACGCATCACTATTTCAAAATGACTCTTACTCCGTTTATTAAAGAATATAAACCTATCCCGCATCAAAAACCACAAATCTGGTTTCCATTACTAATCTTCGAAAAATTTGTCTAGGTAGAGGATAAAATTGGTGTACAAAAGTGATATGCGTTGTTTTCTCCTCTGTAATTGCACCTGAAAGACACTTGAAGAATGTTTGAGATTGTGCAATTATAAAGATTGTTGACATTGAGCGGTATTTTTATGGAACTTTTCTTTCGAAGATCACAATTAATAGACTTCCTTTTCTGGGACGTACCGTGAAATATGACTCTTACATGTATGTAGCCCGTCAGCCCACTAATTTTGAACTTAATCCGATGATTTATTCCCTATACTATGTTAACGTATAGGAAATTTTATTTAACATTACTCCGTGTACACAACTACACTGTTGAAGATTTTTATCTAAGTGTGTTATCAATTACGAATAGAGAAAGCATCGTCAAAGCTTAACAAAGAAGAAAAAAGGGTGATAATTGAGTAGTATGTTAATACATTACTATCGATATCTACGCTACAGTTTATCTATATAAAATTTTTATTTTAAGAAAAGTCCATTTAAAAAATCAAAGTATTTAAAGAAAGCATTTTCCAAATGTAATACATTGAACATCTATTTTATAAAGAAATAAATAAGAATAAAAGCACCCGTGAATAAACACTAACCAAATAATTATCATCACATGTACAAAATAAAACTCTAAAATCTTAAATTTTACAGAAAATTTATATCCGGCAAACTGATAACAATGAAAAAAATAAAGTAGTCGTCTAGCGTATGCGCATGCCATCCCATATTAAAATAATGTCTAATCATAATGTTCCAATTTTCTTATGACCTAATAAAGTTTGACAAATCCTGAATAGATCACTGAAACAACTAATTACACTACATCATCCAGTGTGACACATATTATAGATGCGCTATCATACTAATTGTATGTTATGACCCCAACTGGTTTAACGAAAACCCAAATTTTACTGCGTCACATTCCGCCTAACCCATAACATAATTGCGACTGCGGGTCCGCTTGGATCATTGTCCGTCTTGATTTGGTTCATCCTTATGGTCAAAACTATCTAACTGCGTCACCGAGAATATTAATTACTCCTTTAGACAAGTTATAATTTCCTTTTCAAACTAAAGTCTAGGAGACAAAAAAGGACACGTTTGACGAAAATAATGAACATGGTGCCACGTAAGAGCACTCTAAAAAATGTGAATTCATTACTGTATTTATACAATCCACTACCAAATCTAATACCCTTGGTGTACCTGCTAGAAAAATGCCAGATATACCTCACAACCAAAACCGTGCGCAGATTCGATTCCTAACTTTTTTCTACTGAGCACTAATTTAATATTATATATAGTTTCTATTAGTATAGTTTCTTGTAGTATCGTGAGTTGTATAGTATATACATAATTGAATATAATGATACCAAACGACGTAGTCAAATAGTAGCTCGATGCTACTTAATTTACGTGTTTTAACACTCAGTTTGTAAGCTAGAATATAATTAAGTCCATCTATCAATAGTACTAACGGAGTTTGGACAGTTGACTATTGAGCGAAACTGAAGCTTGCCTACACTTTAGGTGAGACAACGATGGTAGGTGAAAAAATCTGAACGGACTTTCGAGGGGTGCATAGTCCAAGAGCTATATAATTGCACCAAACTGATACTACCTAGAATTCGCTACGGCAATTTCGAGTAAGATTCAACCAACCAGCAGACCGGCTCTCTCGCTTATACCACAATAATTTATTAGGCAAAACTTTCTAATTACGAGAGTTTCTGGCTCCAATAATCTAGAGTTCAACTACAGCTATTAATCGCTTTGTGGTCTTACACTTAGTGAATACCAATTTCAATACAAATGAGTGTTCTGTAATATA
>CAJHQP010010696.1:0-17732 GCA_905132765.1 Moricandia arvensis
ATTTCAAATTTGGGGATGCTACGGCGTGTAATGTGTTGGACAAACGAGTCAGTCCGTCTGTCTATATACGTCCTAAATCGGAAGAAGGATCACTAGTTGCGGTGTTGGATATGATCAAGAAGGAAAATGACACTCTTCTGCGACTGAAATGGATTGAAGGGATCGTCAAAGAGATGCGGAATGGCTCTGGTCATACCTACGATCTAAGCTGACCACTAAGAACGATGTGAGTGCGTTGGTCTAACCACCAAACATACACACAAAGATTGAATGGCTGACCACCTATATCACAAGCCGGTTCACACAATGAACTAGCTACAAGAGCTCTCTCTCTCTCTCTCTCTCATCTCTCGCTCTCTCTCTACGTCTCTCTCTCTCTCTGCTCTCCTCTCTCTCTGCTCTCTCGCTCTCTCTCTCTCCTCTCGTCTCTCTCTCTCTCTCTCTCTCTCTCTCTCTCGCTCTCTCTCTCTCTCTTCTCTCTCTCTCTCTCTCCTCTCTCGCTCGCTCTCTCCTCTCTACTCAGAGAAAGAGAAAACCAAAATAAACTCGGGAACACTCCGACCGTCTGTTTATTCATAGAAGACAGTTCACATACTTATAGATTACACTGAGTCAGAAGACAAGACTTAAAAGAAATTGTGCGGAAATCCAATCACATAGAAAAGAGACATCCTTGACTAGGAAATCATAAAGAGTCAAAGGTGCTGCATTTTGATGAAGAATTGTTTTCAGATGGCGATTTGAGGAAGAATTTGGTCAAAAACGCGGAAGACCCTTTACTTGAATGCACGCATATCTAAATTTGCGCAGAACAACAGATCTCCTAATGTGTGTACAATGGCATAACTCCCACATGAACTCCGATTTGATGTGATTCTTCTTCTCGAGGAGCTCAGTAATCGAGTGGCACATTCTACAAGTAATTTCATGCGTAGAAGCTTCGTGTTTTGGAAGATATGAGTCAAACAATGAACATGTATCATTACTGCTTGCCATGATCAAGCCATGCATGTTTATTTGTGCGGTTTGCTACTCAAGGGTGCATCATGTTGGCTTTGGGCCGTTATGGACCTTGGCTTCGGCCACAGGTTTGGCTACGTCCGTAATGGACCGACGGGTATAAGGTTTAGCTTCGGCCGCAGGTACAGCTACGACCGCAGGTACGGCTACGACCGCAAGTACGGCTACGGCCGCATGTACGGCTATGGCCGCAGGTACGGCTACGACCGCAGGTACGACTAAGGGCCGTAGGTACGGCTAAGGTCGTAGGTACGCTACGGCCAAAGGTTTGGCTACGGCCAAAGTTTGATGGACCTTAGGGTTAGAATGTTAGGAAATGTTAAAGTAAAAGAATGATAGAACCGGATGTTAGGTTGTTTTGTTTGCATGCATGAAAATGGATAAGTAATAGGAAAATGGTTAAGTAAGAAATGATGGAAAACTGAATGCTAAGTTGATAGAATGGGACTGCTACGTTGGAATGGGGGAATTTGATTGATTAATTATTGGACTGTAGTGGGCGGTATTGAGGGCCCTCACTGAGTACTCCTGTATGCTCTTGCCTCCTTTTGTAATGCAGGTGACGAGTAGTTGTTTGGACTGGAGCGCGGGACGATGAAGAGCATCGGGACGGAGTATTCAATATTGGGATTGTTATGGGATTTTTCATGGGAATTTTTACGAACCTTATTTCCTACGATTATGATATATTTACTCGGATTTATTATTAAAACTGAAGTATTTACTTATGTTACTTAATGAAAGATTTTCAAATTATTTTACTTAGAATTTCTCTTACGACTTCGCCAAAGATTTATAGGTTGGGGTGTTTCATTATGCTCCTCGACTCCGGTCGCGGGGTTAGTGTGGAATAGATGACGACGTATCGTCGGGGGATTATTGGGTACACCGAAAGGGAGGGCGAGAGCGGCTACCAAGGCGGCCAGTTGTACGTTGGTAGCCTTCAGAATTTCTTCATGTTGTGCGAGACGCGCCATAACGGTGTCCATGAACTCCGTTGGAGTTTGAGGCGCGACGTCGGTAGTGGGCTCCGGTTCGTTCCCATAGGTGGAACTTGGGTGAGTCATCTGAATCTTTTGCTTTGTGATGCCCCACGGTGGCGCCAATTGTTTGAACCGAGTTTTCACGGAGTGGACAAAACTCGTCGGTGGGTCGGTCACAAAGACGTCAATTCCTTTTCTTTATTGCTGATATGAACGAAAAAAAGAAAAAGTATAGGGAGAGTATGAGAGATGCTTAAAGACTACAAGAGAAATCGAAACCCTAGTTCTTGCCCCTTTCTCCCCGCCTCCTTTTGTTCTTCCTCGCCTTCCCCTTTATACTCTTCAGCGAGTACCCTAGGTCAACTCGCTTTAATGGGCCATTGCTCGTCGGGCCAAATGGTAGGCCGATGAAAATGCTACCCCAAGTCGAATTACCCTTGGTTGCTTCAACGAGTCGGTTGTTGATCGCTTTAGCTAGGTAAAAGCAGTCAGCAGCCGAGCCGAACGTTTTTTAGCCACAAACCGAACCTAGTGAGGTGAGTCATGATAGACCAGGCCGGCTATTTCGCCGGCCCGTAAGAAAGTAATCCTCTTCCTGATAGTTTTTTTTTTTTTGGGGGGGGGGGAGGGGAATAGAGCTTCATGAAAAATGACAGCTTTGTAACAGCCGAATTACAATAGTGAGGGCGCTCATAAATAATGGTACTATTTTATGTAAAGATCATCGAATGTTGGTATCCTTTGAAGAGAAAAGGTCGTATATATATTATGTCATCAGACCTCAGTCTCACACATCATTTTAGGAAATGATTCTTGAATCCTTGGCTTGGTTGAAACAACATAATATCCCTACCCTATGGCTCGAGTCTTCAGTCTTTCGATCACTATACTTCAACCTGAATGTATCTATAAAGAATACATAATCTTGAAGATCAAAAATTAATCATAACCCGTATAGATTGGATGATTTGTAAGCCATATTTTATTTGCCCCTTTTGGCGGATTTGATCGCCATCCAGATGAGCATAACCCGATCATCCCTTGTTCAAAAAATACACCTCATCCATCAACGTTCTATAGTTCCTTTCGCCCATCACCGGATCTCTCTTCTTCCATTCCTCAAGGAGCTCAAGAGCTTCATTCCCTCTGGCCTTCTCTGCACAACTCCCCCAAAACCGTATTATAAGTCAGCATATCGGGGAACAGAGAGTTCGCCAACATGTCAAACACAACCTCAACCGCTTCGTCCAATCTCCTCTCCATTGCAAGACTACATATCAAAACCATGTAAGAACTCCCACTAGGAACCATTCCTTTGCTTCTCATCTCCTTGTAAAACCCTAAACCCTGTGCCACCCTTCCTTTCTCACACAGCCCTTTCGTCAAGTAACCATACGTATAAGCATTAGGCTCAGACCCGTACAGAGCCATCTCACGGAACACCCTTACAGCTTCATCAACCTCAAGACACTTTGCATAGGCTTAATAATCATGTTCAACACAAACGTATCTGGAATCACTCCACTCGATTTCATCTGCTTAGTGAGTGAATCTAACGGCGTGAAGATACACATAGCAAACATTCAACTTGTTGAATCTCTTGAGCAATGAGCTTAGAAGCAAAGTATAGGTTTCAAGGTCAGGTCTTGAGTTATCTGAACGAAGCATCTTGTTGTAAACATCGAAAGCTCGATTGAAAAGGAACTTACGGCCACAGCAGAATCTGATGATGGTGTTGTAGAGAGGAACGCTCATCTCGCAGGCGCCGGCGACGACTTCATCGATTAGGGTTTCGGCGAACTTGTTTCGTTTTCCGGCGATCGCTTGTTTGAATCATAGTGTGGTAAGCCTCGTGGTTGTGCTTGTACCCTCGCTGCTGAGATGTCCAGCGGAATATGTCGTACGCGAGATCCGGATCGGATTGGGCACGCAACGCCGCCGCCACGTCGGAGTGTGTGAAGCCTGGTTTCAGATTCTGGATCCATGTCTCGAATTGAGTTTCGAGTGGAGTCCGGGTTTGAGTCCGGGAAGGGGACGGGTTCGATGGGGCGAAGATGAGACGGAGGAGAAAGATTTAGATAGGCGACTCACGGCGGAGGAAAGGCACGGCGGGGTGAAATTTCCGGCGCGCTTTACGGAGGAGAGGAGTATGATGCGCCGGAGGGTTGCTGACATCGTACCAGCGGCGGTGGAACAAGACTTCGATCGACGTCGGCGTTTGTTTCTAGTGAGGAAGCTATTATCCAGTGTAGCCGTTCGTATACAGATTGGATACATGCGAAGAGACGGGTTCTTTAGTAGGGTTATCGCCAGAAAACCGGACCGGATATCGAATCGGTATAGCTATTGTTGATTAGTTGGACCAATTCAATCGGTTGAACCAGATTTTCTGTTTTAAAAAGTTATATATAATCATTTATTTGCACTATATAAACAAAGAAAAATAAAGAGGAATAAACTAAGATAGATATACAAAAATTTTGTCACCAAAAATATATTTCAGAATGAAAATAATCAAAATAATTTTATTAAAAGGTATAATATACATTTATACTTCTTATGTTAACTAATTTAGATTTAGGGTTTAGATTTATGAGTATAGATTTGGAGGGGATGTTTAAAATTAAAAATTAAAAAGATATCAAAAATTTTAAAATAAAAATTTTATTATGGTTATTTTATTCTTTGAAATCTATTTTTGTGACAAAAACTTTAAAAAGTATATTTGAAAACTTTTCCCAAAAATATAAAACAAATAAATACTGCGTAAGTTGACATGATAAACTAAATGCTTGAGCATTCAAATTAATTAATTAATTTATTATTACAACTAATAATAGTATATAAGAATTGAGAACTAAAAATATACTTTTTACATTCCTTCTTAGAAAAATAAAATTAAATAGAAACTAATTAGATAGTGATAGTCAAATATTAATTATAAAATATTAAATCTAATAACAATTAAAATCACATTAATTATATGTTGATTTTTTTCAGAACTGGATTTTGAAATTGACCCGGATCATAAGTTTTACCAGTTTTTTTTTCAAATACGGGTTTTAAACCAAAATTGGCTTCTTCGTCGAGTCACGGTTTGGACAGGTTTAACTGGCCAGTTCAGTCCGATTTACAAAACCATGGTTATCACATTTTTTATTTTAAATATAAATATATTTAATAACCCAAAAACAAGGATAAAGATCTTATTACAAGCCGGCTTACACAAAGTTCCTAATTTAACTATTTCTGCTTCACTCAACTATTATCCCTAGGGCATTCCGCTAGACCGAATTTAGAATAATTGGAAATCGATAACCATTCTCTACCTTCGACAAGAATAATGGGAAGGAAAGATTTACTTTGTTTTCTCGGATGTCGGGGTCTCCCCGTATTATCTGCAATACCCAGTTTTTGAAGAGCTCGCCTAAGCTTGTAATCATAAAGAGACACGTACAAACCGAAGAAAATGTCTATAACCCGTCTATGCACCTCGCCTCCAAACACCAAGCCTACAAACCTAGAAATCCGAATATCACTCGAGCAACACCAAGAACACACAACCGAAAACATGGCTCGAGACAGGAGCCTCATCAAGTTCCAAAGAAAGCTCCAAGACCTGCAAAAAGTAAGTGAGAAACACTACTAGATTCCGTCAAGAGAAAGAATCTGATACTTGGATGTGTTGCTACACCAATAAGAGCCACCGAGGAAGAGGTAGAACCCGAACACCACCCTAAGCCAACAACTCTTCGCCTATTGTCACTTCCGAGAACCGGAAGTGATAACTAACCATGTATTGATGTAGAAATTCAGTGACATCGAACGAACCACAAACAAACTTAAATCCAGGAGCTGAAACACCGATGAAAACAAGCCGGATTGTTTCGTTGGGGATCCTGAATTGATGCCAGTAGAGTAGAACAAAGAGACGGGGACCGCCGGAGCTGTAACATAAGGGTCATATAAGACCTCGCCGACCAACATCTCCTCTTGTCTCCACGAACCTTACACGAGGACCACCAACACACGCCGGTATTCTGAAGCTGGGCACATCTCAAAGCAAGTGATAGCCTCTGGAGCACTCTAGACGCTGGTTAGGAGGCTTAGACACCAAGGATATGTCTCCAAGACAATGAACTGAAATCACTCACGAACCATCGAAGGTGAGAAAATATGAGCTCTACCCGCGACCTCTGAGTGGATGAGCCATCGCTACACCGCCACGCGCCACCACCTCTGCAAATGAAACCACACCTAGAAGAGAAGAGGATTCCGCTTGTAAAGCCTAAACGCCGACTCCTTATCCTCCCACCGCCACTCAAACCTTACAAGAACACCTGGGCATCGCCCAGTCACCGGATCCAGCTGTGGTTTCTTCGCCGGGGAATCTTGACCTCCATAGCTACAAACATATCGGAGGGAGTCTCGCGGCATGAGAAGAAGCAAATAAAAAAAGCATAAGGGAGAAAGGAACCCTCCGGCGGCGGTGAGCCTGCACGCGCCAGAGGTTGAGATGCAGTTGATGTTAAGTTTAGAGGGAGCGAAAAATAGATGGAAGAGAGAGAGTTGTGAAAAAAACTGATAGTCAATAGTTTATAAAGTTTCACGCATTTTAATTTGACCATCAATATTTGGTTAAACGAACTATATCCACACCAGAAGTATAATATAGTAACATTTCCACATAATCTTTCATGCTCGTCCCAATTGAACACATTTTAAGTATATGAACCTAATTGCACACATTTTAAGTATATAAACATATTTACCCTCATCTTCAAGATCAAAACCTGAAACCGCACATGCAAAGGTTTAGCTTTGTTTAGAATAAAACGATATTAAACTAGTTGGTATCGAACTAAAATTAAACCCGATCTGACCTGATATCTAAATATAACATGAACCAGCATTCTACTAAAGAGTTAGGTCGAGTATTATTTGAATATCAGGTTGGTTGGGGTTTTAATTTCAGTTTGTTATCAGCTGGTTTGATTGTTTAACTGGTTTAATGTTGGTTTAGATTCTAAATCAGTAAAACCAAATTAAACCTTCGTCTGTGTGGTTTTGGATTTCGATCTTTAAAAATGGGAGTAAATAGGTTAATATACTTAAAATGTGGTGTAATTAGAACTTGCATGAAAAATTGTGTGGAACTATTACTATATGATACTTCTAGGGTGGAAATAAGTCATTTATCCTCAATATTTATTTGTTTATTTAAGTTGTAACTTTATCTAATGTTTCCCTATATAACCATAAGTACACATGCTATTTTAGTAAAAAGAATAGCAAAGTATTATTAAATTAATTATTTTAAAACATACTAATTTAATGCCATCGTATCAGTAATTTTTTTTTGTTTTACTAAATAATGAATGTTTTCTATACAATTAATAAGTTACGACCTTTTGTAAATCTACAAATGTAGATTTTTTTAAAAAATATTATTTTATAACAACTAGTGATTTTTCCACACGTTGATTGTATGTTCACATATAGTTCTAAATAATACTTGATGATGAGGAAGTATAAAAAGTGTGTGTTTAAACCACAGTTGCAAAACGTAATAAGCATAAAAAGTTATAGTTATATAATATATATATGAAAATAATGTTTAAGCTATATAATGCTTCTAAAGAGTTCATTGTAAGTTACCTTTTTAAAATAAATTTGTATGTCTTATTTTTTTCTTTTTGAAAAAATATTCAAATTAAAAGACAGAAAAACATATAAGGTATGGTTTTTCAAACCATAAAGTTCGAGAAAATATGATGAAACAAACCTCAGCTATGCAACAACTTAGAAAACAAAAAAAAAACTTTTCTTTTTCAATGAAAAAGAAAACTTATAAGTTTACTGAAAGAAGAGGAGGGAACAAATCACTAGGGAGATGTGTTTTTAGTTTTTTCTTCCTATAAATATTAGTTATTTTTATTTTCTAATTCTTAAGAAAATCAAAATATATTTAAAATAGATATGAAATGGTTCATAAAAACAAAAAAAACATTGAAATTACTATAATTTTAATGTTATTTGTTTTTATATTAGTTAGAACTTTATTATAATTATATTATTTAAATATATATAATTGTGTTTTGCCTCAGGCCTCTGAAAGGGTTGGCACGCCACTGGTCCAGTCCATAACTTTATATTTTGAAGGGGTTTATTGGCCTTTTGAAACCACGACCAAAATTGTTGTATAGGAGGAAGTATTGCTAGTTAGGGTCAATTAAAACATGTGTACTTCGAAACAACGACCAAAGCGCAAACAAAAACACCAACATTGGAAACTTCCAATCATGTGAAATATTTCCAAATGTTTATGTTGATGTAAGATGTCCGCCCTGAAGCAGTCGATGACGATGACGTAGTTGCTGAAGCAGACGTCGTGGTAAGTGGTGAAAACCATGTGGAGTCAAGATGCTGAGCTGGAGTCGTGTAGACTTGGAGAGCAAGGGAGTATCTTGAAGAAAAAGGAAAGAAGAATAAACTTGATCAGCAAGTTTATGACTTAAAGAAAGAGGAATAAGTGCATTTCAAGAAAAGGAAAGTTGCACTTATTGTTATGGAAAATGTCCATATCATGTTGCCTGGAGACTAGGTTTCGGGAACGTGGAGACTAATATAAGATAGCTATGGGGTCGTCTGTAGAGGGACAAAGACACGGAGGCTGATCTTATAGAAAGAGAGAGAAGCTCTTGGAGGTGTTCTTGGGTCGTGCTGAAGCAGTGGCTGAAGTACTTGACGGAGGAGAGACATAAGCGAATAGCTTAAGAATCTTTCAGTAGCGTGTGTTAGGGTGTTAACACTAGACGTGTAAAAGCTGAATAAGCAAGTCTAGTAAAGATTGTTTAAAGAGATTCTAATAAAAGCTTGGTGTTTGCTTGTGTAATTTGTCTCTCGGATTTGGTGTCATCTTTGCACTAACAAGTGGTATCAGAGTGGTCATCTAAGTTACTGGTGTGATCCTAGAGGTAAAGATGGACACGGTTGTTTCTGTTTAGAAGGCAATCATGTTGAATGCGGACCAGTATGGTCATTGGAAGGCTCGCATGAAGCAGTTGATTCGAGGAATCAATGAAGATGCGTGGACAGCTGTGGAAAATGGTTGGGAGGAGCCTACCATAGTCACAGCAGATGGGAAGAAGCTAAAGCTAAAAGAGGATTGGTCTGAGGCAGAACGCAATGCATCAAAGTTTAATGCAAAGGCGTTGTCGGCAATCTTTGGAGCTGTTGAAGTAGAGCAGTTTCAGCTGATTCAGGGGAGTACTTCGGCTAAAGAGGCATGGGAAATCCTTCTGAATTCGTTTGAAGGAGATGACAGTGTCAAGAGGACACGTTTGGATCATCTTAGGTCACAATTTGAGAATCTCAGGTGGTCTGATAATGATTATGTGGCGAGATTCAGTGCCAAACTCAATCTATGGCGCATGAAGCATATGTACTTGGAAAGAAGTACAAGGAGAAGAAGCTAGTGAAGAAGTTACTGCGCTGTCTTCCACTGAGGTTTGGAGCTCACAAGGCAGTCCTGAGTATTAGTGCAAACACGGATGAGCTCAAGTTTGACAAACTAGTGGGCATGCTGAAGGCAGAAGAGATGGAGACATGCAGTAGCTCGGTAGTCTCTACATCAAGTGGTGGCGCCAAGAGTATAACGCTTGTGGCTGGCGAAGAAGGTGATAAACTTCACAAGTTTGAAGATGCCGTGGAGTGGCTGGTTAGAAATTTCAGCAGGTTCATGAGTCATTCTGATAGGAGGATGCCTCAAGCTGTGAAGCAGTATGGTGGTCGTAACAGAAGAAGAGAAGGTCTCAAATGTTACGAGTGTGAAGGAGTTGGTCATGTGAGGGCTGATTGCCCTACATCACAACGAAAGGAGCTCAAGTGCTCTTGAGTGTGGAGGTATTGGACACACACGGTGTGAATGTCCAAACGCAAAGAAGGGTAAAGGCATTCCATTGCAGTCGTCTGATGAGTCAGAGTCTGAGGATGATGAAAAGGGGCTGAAGAATATGGTTACATTTGGTGCACACAAGAAGGGATCTAGTAAATCCTCTATTCATATATCAGTACATGTGATGAGGAGTATCACGTGCTGCTTAACAAGTGGTTGAGGGTCAGGATCAGAATCTGAGATTGGAGGATATGGCTCAGAAGCAGAATGAGCTGCTTGAAGAACTTCGTGAAGAACTTGCGGCTGTGAATGAGAAGAATGAGTCTTCTTGAGCAGGAGTTAGCAAGCTTAGGAAAGTTAAGCAGAAGGGGCTATCACACTTCGTGCATGCGAGCACATCAAAAAGTGGAGCCAAAGAAGCTTGTCAGGAAGTACGTTCAGGACGTGCGACAAGGAGTACGACAGGAAGTTCTACAGCGCGTGGCTGTGAGTAACAAGCCGAAAGTGGTACATCAGTGCAACAACATGAAGGTCAGACAGGAAGGTTCTGAAGCATGGTTGTGCAGCTGGTACAAGGAAGGAGATTAATCGGTGTATCAGTAACTGGGCCAGGCCTAGCAAGAAGCAACATCAGATGTGCTGTTGGTTCTGTGGGAAGGTTGGACACAAGAAGAGGGAGTGTTTTGCTCGTGAGAAGAGCAGAAACATGGCCAAAAAAGTGAACAAGGCGTTCACTAAACCAAAGAGGGTTGATGAGATGTTTGTAGCCAAGAGTGGCTCACTTGATGAGGTCAAGGAAGAAACATCAGAAGATGGATGCAGCTCTGATAGGAGTGACCTGAGGAAGGTCAAGGAGCATCAAGTCTGGAGCTAGGACACGAAGTTTTCCATGGCAACAAAGGGGAAGGAGATCGAAGTGCGTCAGGAAGTGATGTGAGATGATCTTCAGGAGGGTGATAGTGAAATCACTCCAAGACAATAACAACGAGTGCAGAGGGCACTCGGTGTGGATGAGGAGGGACTTATGGTCAATGAGACGACGCATGAAGAAAGCCAGGTCCTCATCAGAAGTGGGGTCGGAAGGTAGTTCGACGGGTGCGTTAGAGCCTGATGCAGTATTCATGAAGAGCAGACGGTTGGGTCTGTAAGGCTTGACATCTAAGCATCTTTGTTTTAGCTTAGTATGCAATCAAGCAGGGGGAGAATGGTGACATTCTGGTCCAAGGAGTGCATATCTCATGGAGGAGAAGAGCATGGTGATGGATGTCCTGAAGTAGATGGTGTTATTTCATGGGGGAGAAAATCATGTTGTGGTGCACATCTCGTGGGGGAGAAAAGCACATTTAGCATTGAAGTTGCCAGGTGCAGAACGTGGTTGTTGAACCAGAAGAATTGTGCTTGATCGGCACACAAAGCGAAAAGGGGGAGATTGTTGATGTAAGATGTCCGCCCTGAAGCAGTCGATGACGTAGTTGCTGAAGCAGACGTCGTGGTAAGTGGTGAAGACCATGTGGAGTCAAGATGCTGAGCTGGAGTCGTGTAGACTTGGAGAGCAAGGGAGTATCTTGAAGAAAAAGGAACGAGAAATAAACTTGATGAGCAAGTTTATGACTTAAAGAAAGAGGAATAAGTGCATTCCAAGAAAAGGAAAGTTACACTTATTGTTATGGAAGATGTCAATATCATGTTGCCTTGGAGACTAGGGTTTCGGGAACGTGGAGAATAATATAAGATAGCTATGGGTTGTCTGTAGAGGGACAGAGACACGGAGGCTGATCTTATAGAAAGAGAGAGAAGCTCTTGGAGGTGTTCTTGGGTCGTGCTGAAGCAGTGGCTGAAGTACTTGACGGAGGAGAGACATAAGCGAATAGCTTAAGAATCTTTCAGTAGCGTGTGTTAGGGTGTTAACACTAGACGTATAAAAGCTGAATAAGCAAGTATAGTAAATATTGTTTAAAGGAGATTCTAATAAAAGCTTGGTGTTTGCTGTGTAATTTGTCTCTCGGTTTACCTTCTATACTATTTATTGTGGTGTCATCTTTGCTCTAACAGTTTACACACTGAAATGACAAGAACAAAGCAACAAATTGATCAACAACGATGATTACAATCAAGATCCTAAGGTTTGACAAAAGGTTACAAAATATGCCTATTTTGTATTTAAACTACAACGACATGGGAGTATTTGAACGCTTTTCGATAAGCTGTTGTACAAACATGAATTTTTTTTTATATGAGATGGATTGCATCTCTTAACAAAGCTCATAAAATAGAATATTTGTGTAACGTCCTAGCTGCCCACGGCTAATGGTCATCCACGCCCGCTTTGTGGTCCGTGAGCCCCATCCCATTTCAATGGTCAATGCATTAATTTTTTCAAGGTTCGAAATCATTGTTTATTGTCCTTAAAATAACTACCCGATTTTTTTCCGTGTTTTGGCTTCACTCACACGATGTCGCGAATCACTTCCCGATAGGTCACATCAGCCGAAAGTGTAAAAGCCCCTTGGCTTAGAGCTTTCACTTTTCACACCGGTGCCCTGGACAGGAAAGACCGATCTATTTTGTGCGTCTCACATAGATGCATTGGTGAAATGACTCCACGCCCGTGAAAAACTCTATTAGGACCATTCACCATACCCCGCATGAGCTTAAGCACACCATCGTTTAATAGAAAGTCGGGCTACCCCCGCAAATACTTACGATACACATAAATTACCAAGCATCCAAAAACATCTAAGTGGTTACATGATAAGCCGAAAAACATTCTCACCTAATAACGATTCTAATATAGGATAAGCCGAATCAAATTTGCACCTAAAACTACCCAAAAATAATTCAGACCCCCTGCATCTGGCATCCTTTGCAAACATAAATAAAAAGGTTTGTCACAAAACAAAAAAAAGAGAGATACATTTAAAAGGAAAACCCCCCTTAGGCATTTGTTAAATAAAGCCTCCTCATGCACTTGATCGGATTAAAACCTTCCCGAGTACCACATGTCCAAAAATATAAAGAAATAAAGAAGGGAAAAACAACAAAAGAAAAAACATCCAAAGAGATCATTCTCGAGCTTGACGGCATCCACAAACTAGATCAAAGCAAGATTAGACCCAAACTGATCAGCAATCAATACCACAGCAGCCACGTCGAAAATCTCTTGATAACACCCAGGACCGACATCTTTTAACATTGGCAGCACTTACCTCGGGAATCGGCTCCAATTGGAAGCTACTGCAGCTAGAACCATCAGAGACCGGGGAAATCCTTATGTCCTTCTCAGGATCAATCCGGCCAATGTCTATCTCATCAAACTCTTCTTGAAAATCCTTAAGTCTTTGCTCCAAATCAGCCCTCTCAGCTTCCAAACCTTTGTATCCTCTCTTCTCGAGATCGTCAAGAAGAGTAGAGCGACAAAGGCAATGAGCATTACCAAGGCGTGTTCTTGGACGATATTGGCATCGGCCAAATCCCTTTTACCCTGTCGAAATAAGGTTGGTATTTCGCCATCGTAGCTCAGCGAGCACTCTTAACAGCTTTACGAGACTCTTTCCCTTCACAGCGCTCATCTTTTGGAGTTCATTCCCATGAGTCATCCGTTCCAACTTAATTTGACTCCCAATTCTTTCATTTTTTCCTCATCGATCGTCCAGGTCCTTCACAAATTAGCCTCGCGACGTTCATCTTCCGCCTTGACAAGCTCGTCCTGACATTTCACGCCCTCAACACAACAACATAGCCCGGTCTCAGATACATCAAGCTCCCTAATATTTCATCCTTGGCCTTTGAGCTCACTTCTATTTGACCAAGCTTCGCTTCCAAGACGGTATTCCTGGACAACACCTCTTGATTCTTAGAACGCTTCTGCTGCAAGTGACTCCTTACAACGGAGAGCCTGTTTTTTCCACCTCAGTCGTAGCTCGGCGAGCATCCCACATCTTTCCTTCATATTCAATGCGATTTCGATTCACCCAAGCCCATATGCTACAACAAACCAAAATCAGACCAATAGAAACAAAAACAATAGGCATGATTCCAAAGGAGTTAAAGATAACTTACCCACACAAAATCATGGCACAGTCCCCCATAGGATGCATTGTTAATAAACATCTCTTCCGGGAAGCTCAGATCCTCGTCGAGACGTATTTCATGGCATAAGCGGGCACATGACTTCCCATCATCAGCAAGGGCATATCCCCCGGAAAATCAAAAGAAAAGGCATACATACCTCTCCGAGAAGAAGATAGCGGCAGCCCGGGGAACCAACCCAAACCAAGATCGTTTATGATTGCGGTCTCCCAATCCTAAAAAGAATGATTTCTAAGATCAATTTTCACGTCTCATCTTTAGCCCCCTATCTGACGATAAAGCATAACTCGACGGCCTCAGTGATCCCGAGATGTCTGCGAGAAGAATCAGTCATCCATCTTGACCGTCGGGGATGTTAGAAAGCTCCAAAGTAGCCTCCCTTGGGATAGATTCCGGAAAAACCCTTGCAGAGGACAGTGGGGGAGGCATCAAGAAGAAGGCGCCATTGAGCTCACCACAACATCAGAGCCAGAAACCCCGACCGATCGAGAGGGCCCAAGTTCTGCAATTGTGGCTCATTATTGCTAAGAAAAGCTACACTAACCTCTGGAGCCGCCATCCGAGCTGCTATTCAGCAGCAGACTTCTTCCTAGCCTCTCTAGCTTCCCTCTTCCCGGCTGAATCGATGGCCCTCATGTTGTTATGTCAGGAATAACAACAATCGGCTTCACATTTTCTAGCGCTAAAACAGACGAACCATCGCGATCAAAACTAAACACACAGAGTAGAATACGGAAACCACAAAGATTTACCTACTTCAAACACTTGCGCGGATACTAGAATCGTCAGTATCAATCCGTAAAACTAGAACATCAGAACAATCTCCCGAATTATGAAACCCTAGTTAAATCAAAGCAAGAAAAGAACAATCACACCACGGAGCTTCGACAAAAAATAAAGAATAAAGGAGAACCAAACCTTTCATTTTCTTTGGAAATTGTAATGATAAAAGACTGAAGTAAGAAATAATTCATACTCTATAAACCAAGAACCACAAAAGAATGATTACGCCTAAGATGATTCAGTTTCCAAGGAGGGAAGTCGAATCCCTTGATTACTTTAATCAAAATCCACTAAATTACGACCCGTAAACAATACACCAAACCGGAATCTCGAATCGGATCTCAACACGAAAAGACTAATGAGTCTACGAAACGTCATACAAGCCAGACTCAACACCCGACCTATACAACGACTCGAGACACATCAGACTCAGGAAGAGGGCTATTGTTGGAGCTGGATTTCACCCATTTCAGACCCGGTCCGAGATCCTAAACCAGGCAGATAAAAGGCCCAACAACAATCAAAACTGAAGGCCCATTGAAGAACAAAGGCATGTCAAGGTTCCAGCCCACCTCAGATTCTCTAGGTCGGGAAAGTCAAAATAGAAAACGAGGGAGTCAAAGTCCTTAAATAACACCATAAAGGAAGGAGAATTCATGCTGTGAAGGATGCCTCCGTTGAGATTCACCGGAGAGACCTGTAAAGGAGGAGGAGGAGAAGACAACAATGAGATCCAAGTTCTCCATAGCTAAACTTTATTCTAATTTCATTCGATTCTCAATACTTTGTATTCATATTCGATGTTATCAATAAACATCCATTTTCCTTTGATATTAAATACACATCCTTTCTATTTTAAGCTTTCTTGTTAAGTTAAGATTTAATCGATTCAAAACCCTATTTCTGAATGAATTTAGGAATTTATCACTATTTTATAGACTTTACTATGGCCGGCCAGCTAGACGCGGAATTGTCCATTATGTTTTTTTTTTTAATATTTGTGTTTAGTTTTGAAGGGCTTGGTGCTATTGTTGATTATTTTTTTTGTTATTTTCTTATCTTTTTTTTTCGTCGAATTTGTTTGTTGTAAAATGACCGAGTCTCAATTCGCGACGGTTGACTAAGTTTCTAACAATTATTGTGATTGTTTGAATAAGTTTAAGTTCTATTTGTATTATGTCGTGTACATTTTCTAATTTGTTTGTTTTGTATAAGTCATCTAGTTGCATTTCTTTCCTTTTTTTTTTGTCATTTTATTTGATATTCCGTCTCTTGTTGAACTCTTCATGTATTTTTTTTCTTATCAATATTGAAATTACATTTATGTTTTTTTTTTCAGTTAGTACGTAACATTTTTTTAGTTCTCACAGTTATTTGGATATAATAAATTTAGATCTTATGTTCACATAACTTATGATTTATTTATTTTTATTTTACTTTCAATAATTAGTTACATTAAATTTCACTATTTTGTTATCATCATTTTTATAAATCATATAATTGTTTAACTATTAAAACAATTCACAAAAATTTAAATGTGTTATTTATTTTTGATATTTGTTCTTTTTCGACTTTAATATTAAGCATATTTCTTATAACTACAGTCAATCTGAATTTAACATATAAATATGAATATTTTCTCTTTTATACGTTTATTTCTTGAATTTATTGAAATTTTATTTATATTTTTAAAATATATTTATATAAATACAAAAATTAATAGCTAATGCATTATACTAAACATATTCTAAATTAGTTATGCATAAAGATAAATGTTTGTTGGAATTGTATATGTATTATATTTAATGTCCAAGTATACCATGTTATCCAAATAAATAATTATGACATTCAAAATAAAATGATATTCAATTAATTTTAGAATATTATTGCTGACATTAAATTTATTAATCATAAATGTTTTGTCACATATTAACAATTTACTATATTATTATCATTAAATTTAAAATATTTTATTGTATTTTTATTAATATTATGATTTTACTTAAAACTATTTACTTATATATAATGTTAAAAGTATTATTAAGTCTAAGTTTTAATTAACAATGGATCATTAATTTTTTCAATAGAAAATTTAAAACTGAACACAAATAGATTAATATAACTAGATTTATTAATGCTATTTTTTAATAATTTATGCTGTTTTTATTTAAGATATCAAATGGAAAATGACTATTCGTATTCTTTTTAGTTATTTTCATTATTTAAATTATAAAATTATGTAAAGATTCTAATATTTATTTTAAACGAATATATATAAAAATAAATATTAAAATGACATAGATAAATTGCTAGAATACATAAATTAACTACCATTTAAAAAATACAATTATCAAAATATATTAACATTGGAGTTTATACTTTAATGATTATTGTTTAGGGTTAGTGTTAAAGATGTTATGTTGAGTTTCTTAATTTTTTATTGATATTTAGAAAAAATAATTAAGTTTATTTTCATCAAAAAATTATGATATTTTTGAAAATAGTCATTCATTAAAGTAAAATTGAAAAGTGGTATCAAACTTATGGTAGAAATGATATTTCACCTATATATAACATATATAATGTAGATGATTTTATATATTGTAAATGATTATAGTGCTTAATGAAAACAATATAAATCTTGAATACTTATTTTAATAAATTTCTGTTTTTATGGTTTATAATATCAAACGATAAATGAATATTCATACCAAATGAGATTTATTATATGTGAAGGTAACGTGCCATCAGACCAAATGACGATTTATTTATGTTGAAACTATATCAGGTTTTAATTTTTGTTATTTTACATGGTGAAGTCAAGATATATACATTAATAATAGGATAAAAATATAATTTGTTGCATATATGGCTTATTGAAGTATATATAGTCCGTCTTTTAAAGCCTTAAGGCAATTAAATAATTATGTTTTACTGATCAAAGCAAAATAAACTAGGGT
>CAJHQP010010697.1:0-17722 GCA_905132765.1 Moricandia arvensis
TGAGAAGGCATCAGCAAACCACATTCTCTTACCATTTGGTAATTTGACAAATTCTTCTTGATTCAAATCAAAAAAGAAGGATCAATATGTAAGAAGGGACTTATTGGAAAATAAATCAGTGGATATCACTGAACTTGACATCAATATCAGTGGAAGTTACGATGAGAAGTTTCCCACATTTAACCGAAGTGATTCCAGTTTACCAGTTGGTAGATTGGCAATTCTTTTGATTCTTAATCAAACACAGAATAAACCACAATTTCAAGAATCTTGATTGCCTCATAAATCAGTGGGATATCACCCTAAAGTTGAATCATATCTAGGATTATGATGAAGAAGTATCCACTTTAACCGAGTGATTCAGTTTACCCATTTGGAGATGGTAAATTCTTTTATTCTAATGAAACCAGAATGAATCAAGATTAAGGAATCTTAATTTGTACTGAAAAATCAGTGAATATCATTCGATATCAACGATATCATAGGAGTTATGATGAAGAAGTTATCCAAATTAAACCGAAGAGTGATTCCAGTTACCCTTTTGGACATGTGAATTCTTCTTGATTTCTATCAAAACCATAATGAATTAAATTAAGATTAGAAGCTTAATTTTGATTGAGACTCAAGATCTGTGGATAAATACCCTGAAGTGATAAAATCATATCATTGAGTATAATAAAGCAGACTTATCACAAACTACTTAACCTGAAGTTAGATTCCAGTTTATATCTATCCGTTTGAGAGATCTTTACAATTTCTCTTTGATTCTTATCAACACCAGAATAAACACGATTTTAAAAATCTTGATTTGATTCATAAGTCAGTGGATGATCACCTGAAGTTGACACGTCAAAGTATCATAAGCGTCTATGATATAGGTAGTAGTGTATCCCACTTTTATCGCTCAATGTGATTCCGTTTTTATCTGTTTGAGAGAGTTCTGTAATTTCTTTTTTATTATAATGACCAGAATAGAATCACGATGTTAAGAGATCTAGAGGTGTGGTTGGCAATCATAAGATCAGTGTGAAATCACCCCTATTGTGAATATGAACACGCTATTAATTCTTCCTATAATAAGACGTTATGATGAAGTCGTCGCTATCTAGTATGTTAACCGCAAAGTGATTCCAGTGTACTCGTTTTGGAATTGTAGCAATTCTATATTGCATTCTGAATGCAAATCCAACTGAGTAATTCGGATGTAAGGAGCTTAGCTTTTTTGGAATGATATTAATCAGTCCAATAAATACCCTGAGGAAGTTAACATTCAATATCATTGGACGCTTATAATGGAAGAGTTGAAGGTATTACCACACTTATTCACCGATTAGTCAATGTCCAACGTTTATCATGTTTGAATTTAACGAGATTTCTTCATATGATATCTCTCACATCACCAGATATAATCACGATCTAAGACGCTTATTGGAGGCTCTTATACTAGTGGATAATCACCCTGAAGTTGATCATATCATAGGAGTATGACTGAAGAAGTTATCCCACTGTTTAACGAAATGTGATTCAGTTTACCATGTTTTGGAACTGGCAATTTCTCTTTATTCTATGAAATCAGAAATGAATCGCGATATGTAAGAGAACTTCATGGACTCATAAACAGTGGAGGTATCACCTCAAGTTGCAAACCGATATCATGGAGTTATGATGAAAAATTTATCCCACTTTAACAAAGTGGATTCCAGTTTACAAGTTTAGAGATTATGTAATTTGCGTTCTTTGATTCTAATAAAAACCAGAATGATCAAGATGTAAGACCTTATTTGGACTCTATAATCAGTGGATATCACACTGAATTTGAACCGAATTACACATAAGAGTTATGATGATAGAAAGTGTATCCGATGTTTTCACAGGTATAGTGATTCTTGTTTACTTTTTGGAGATTCTGGAAATTCTGCTGTGAGATTCTAATCAAAACAAAAATGAATTAAGATGTACGAAACTTAGTTTGACTGATAAATCAGTGGATAATACCCTGAAGTTAATTAATATCATTGGAGTTATAATGAAGAAGTATCCACTTTTAACCGAAGGCGTGTAATTCAGTTTATCATGTTTGAGATTACAATTTCTTCTTGATTATAATCAACCAGAATTAAATCAGGATTAAAAGTCTTGATGGATCCATTAATCAGTGGATAATCACCTGAGTGAACCAATATCATAGGAGTTATTTGATGAGTTATTCGACCGACTCTTCTATTTTAACCGCAACTGCACTCAAGTCTTTACCATGTTGGAAATTTGACAATTTCTCTTTTTTATTCTAATCAAATCGACATGCGAATCACGAGTGTCAGAAGCGTTTGATTTGGACTCATAAATCAGTGCGATTAATATTATACACATGAAGTGACATCAATATCATATGTAGTCTTGATGAAGAAGTTTATCCTCTCACTTTTAACGAAGCGCGATTCTAGTACCCTTTAGGAGATTTGGCATTATTTCTTGATTCTAATCTAAACATAATGAATGAAGATGTAAGAAGCTTAATTTGGACTCCTAAATCATTGGCAGAATCACCCAGGAAGTTGAATCAATATCATAGGAGTCATGTATGAAGAAGTTATGCCAACTTCTAACCAAGAGTGATTGCAGTTTACTCCCTGTTTCTCAGAGACTTTAGGAGCAATTCTTCTCGATTCTAATCAAACAAGAATGAATTCAAGATGTAAAAGCTTTATTTGGACTCAGAAATAAGTGGATAATCACCTGAAGTTCAATCAAATTATCATTGGACTTATGATGAGGAAGTATGCCCACTTTTACCGAAGTGATTCGAGTTCTGCCATATTGGAGATTGACAATTTCTTCTTGATTCAATCAAAAAGAATGAATCAATATGTAAGAAGATTGATTTGGACAAATAAATCAGTGGATAAATCACCCTACTGAACTGAATCAATATCATGCAGTTACGATGAAGAAGTTATCCGCACATTTAACCGAAGTGATTCCAGTTTACCCAGTGGTAGATTTGCAATTCTCTTTTGCATCTAATCAAACCAGAATAAACCACAATCAAAGAATCTTATTTGCCTCATAAATCAGTGGATAATCACCTCTGAAGTTGAATCAATATCATAGGAGTTGATGATGCGAAGAAGTTATCCACTAACGAAGTGTTACTCTCCAGTCTACCCACTTTGGAGATTTCGGTAATTCTTCTTTATTCCAATGCAAAGCTATACTGATCATGCAATCAAGATTTAGGAATCTATAATTCCATGTACTGATGAATCGAGGATAGGATAATCATTTACTGAATATCGAGAGCACGTATTCTTCATCGGCGAGCTCTATATGTTATTGTGAAGATATAGTTATCCAACTATATATAACCTGCAAAGTGATTTGCAGCACTCTTTACCATTTATGGTGGCCATTATTGACAATTTCTTCTTGATTCTAATCAAACCATAATGATGAGTTTGAAGAATTAAGAAGGACTTAATTTGAGCTCGCTAATCATGTGAGGATAATACCGGCACTGAAGTATAAATCAATATCATTGAGTATATGAAATATAATAGACAGTTATCAACTTTATAACCGAGGAGATAAGTCTCGCCAGTTTATCATGTTTGGAGATTTTGCAAATTTCTCTTGATTCTAATCAAACCAGAATAAAACACGATTTTAAAAACCTTGATTTGAATTCACAAGTCAGTGGATAATCACCACTGAAGTGTAGTTTGAATCAACTATCTCATAAGAGTTATGATTAGTGAGATGACATATCTCTCACTGTTGTGAGAGCCACAATGTGATTCCAGTATTATCTCCCATGTTGGAAAATTTGTAATTACTTTTTTATTATAGATGATAACCAGGAAGATGATCAAGATGTAAGAAGCGTTAACTAATGAGCAAAATCACAAATCAGTGGATAATCACGCGTGAATTTAGTGAACCAATGTTATCATGAAGAGTTATAGCATGAATGAACGTGGTTATCTTAGTTCTGAAGCCGACAGTGATTCCAGTCTACTACTCTTTGTGGCGAACAGAGGGTGTGTGGCAATTTCTTCTGACTCTAATCACAAACCAAACATGAATCCAGATGTAAGAAGCTTAGCTTTGAATGATTTAAATCAGGTTCAATAAATACCCTGAAGTTAAATTAATATCATGCGAGATATAATGAAGAAGTTATCCCACTTTTAACCGAAGTAATTCAGTTTACATGTTTTGAGATTTAACAATTTCTTCATGATTCTAATTCAAACCAGATAAATCACGGTTTAAGAAGCCTTATTGGACTCATATTACTAGTGGATATCACCCTGAAGTTGAATCAATATCATAGGAGTTATTGATGAAGAAGTTATCCCACTTTTTAACCAAGTAGATCCAGTTTTACCATGTTTGAAATTTGCGATTTCTTCTTTATTCTAAAAATCAAAATGAATCGCCGATGTAAGAAACTTCATTTGGACTCATAAAACAGTGGGTAATCACCTCAAGTTGAAACCGATATTCATTTGGAGTTATGATGGAAAAATTTATCCCACTTTTACCAAAGTGATTCCAGTTTACCAAGTTTGGAGAAACATTTGCCGTAATTCCTTATTCTAATGAAACCAGAATGAATCAAGATGTAAGAACCTTTATTTGCGACCCATAAATCAGTGGAGACAATGTTGAGATGCAACATTATGTGGAGCTAGAAGAGATGCTACACAAGGCTATCCTTGTTGAGCAACAACTCAAGAGGAGGGGACACTCACGCAATCAGTATGGCTCCAACCGGTTACACCACAACAAGGAAGAGAAGACACCTTATGCTAAGGAGTCTAAACCATTCCAGAAGGACAACAAGTCCTATCCAAGAGAAGAGGCCAAACCAATCAGTGCTCTTGACAAGGGCAAAGGCAAGGTTGAGGCATCTAGTTCCAGAGCTCGTGATGTCAAGTGCTTCAAGTGCCAAGGAAGAGGACACTATGCCAATGAGTGTACCAACAAGAGAGTCATGTTCTTGCGAGAAGATGGAGAGTACACCTCAGGAGAAGACAACACCGAGTCTGACCAAGAAGACACTGAGGAAGAGCTTGAAGAAGGACCAGTCCAGGGGAAGCTTTTAGTAGCAAGAAGACTTCTAAGCTTGCAAAACAAGGCTGAGGAGCTAGAGCAGCGTGAGAACCTCTTCTACACCCGGTGCTTGGTCCAAGGAAAAGTGTGCAGCCTCATTGTAGATGGAGGAAGTTGTGTGAATGCTGCGAGTGAGACAATGGTCAGAAGTTGGGATTGAAGGTTCAAAAGCATCCCAAACCTTATAAGTTACAATGGCTGAATGAAGAAGGCACCATGAAGGTTTCAAGTCAAGTTCTCATTCCCTTAGCCATTGGGAGATATGAAGATGAAGTCTTGTGTGATGTGTTGCCTATGCAAGCCGGTCACATACTTCTTGGAAGACCATGGCAATCAGATAGACGTGTGATCCATGATGGCTTCACCAACAAGCATTCCTTTCTGTTCAAGGGCAAGAAGACTACTCTGGTTCCCTTGACACCCAAGGAAGTGCAACAAGATCAGATTCAACTCCAAAAGAAGAAGGAGATTGATCTAAAACCGGCTGGAACTAAGCAGCCAAACTTCTATGCAAACATGGGTGATATCAAAAGAACTCTCAACTCTAAACAATCAGCTATATTACTTGTGTTTAAAGAGACTCTATTGAACTTAACTGATCCTACACCGGTGTATCCGAGTGAGATGGTTTCTCTTTTGCAGGAGTTCCAAGATGTGTTTCCAGAGGACAATCCCATTGGTTTACCACCATTGAGAGGGATTGAGCACCAGATAGACTTTGTGCCAGGATCAACACTTCCAAACCGTCCAGCATATAGAAGCAATCCGGTTGAGACCAAGGAGTTGCAAAGACAAGTGGAAGAACTCATGGAGAAGGGCTATATCCGAGAGAGTTTGAGCCCATGTGCTGTGCCAGTGCTCCTAGTGCCTAAGAAGGATGGTACATGGCGTATGTGTGTTGATTGTAGATCAATCAACAACATCACAGTGAAGTATCGCCACCCTATCCCTAGACTAGATGATATGCTTGATGAATTGCATGGTTCTTGCATCTTTTCTAAGATTGATTTAAAAAGTGGTTATCATCAGATTAGGATGAAAGAAGGAGATGAATGGAAAACTGCATTTAAAACTAAGCATGGATTGTATGAGTGGTTAGTTATGCCATTTGGATTAACCAATGCACCTAGTACATTCATGAGGTTAATGAATCATGTGCTTAGATCATTCATAGGCATTTCGGTTGTAGTATACTTTGATGACATCCTAGTGTATAGCAAGAACCTAGAAGAGCATTTAGATCATCTTAAGGCTGTCTTGAGTGTTCTAAGAAATGAGAAGCTTTATGCCAACCTAAAGAAGTGCACCTTTTGCACGGATAACTTGGTTTTCCTAGGCTTTGTTGTGAGTGCAGATGGAGTTAAGGTTGATGAAGAGAAGATCAAGGCAATCAAGGAATGGCCGAGTCCAACCTCAGTAGGAGAAGTGAGGAGCTTCCATGGACTTGCCGGCTTCTATAGGAGATTTGTCAAGGACTTTAGCACCATTGCAGCTCCCTTAACTGAAGTTATCAAGAAGGATGTTGGTTTCAAGTGGGGAGAAGCACAAGAGAAGGCTTTCCAGAGCCTAAAAGAGAAGCTTACTCAATCACCTCTTCTTATGCTTCCTGACTTTGCTAAAACCTTTGAAATAGAATGTGATGCATCAGGAATTGGTATTGGTGCCGTGTTGATGCAGGATAGGAAACCCATTGCATACTTCAGTGAGAAGCTTGGAGGAGCCACACTCAACTATGCAACCTATGACAAAGAGCTCTATGCCTTGGTGAGGGCATTACAAACGTGGCAACATTACTTGTGGCCCAAAGAGTTTGTCATCCACACTGATCATGAGTCCCTCAAGTATCTAAAAGGGCAGAGTAAGCTTAGCAAGAGACACGCAAGGTGGGTTGAATTCATTGAGACCTTCCCATACGTGATCAAGTATAAACAAGGTAAGGAGAATGTAGTTGCTGATGCACTATCTCGGAGGTATGTTCTCTTGACCACTCTAGATGCTAAGTTACTTGGATTTGAGCAGATAAAAGATATGTATGATACTGATCATGATTTCAAGGAAGCTTATGCTTCATGTGCAAAGTTTGCCTCAGGGCATTACTTTAGAAAGGAAGGATTACTTATTCTTTGACAATAGATTGTGTGTGCCTAATTGCTCTTTGAGAGACCTTTTTGTCAGGGAATCCCATGGGGGCAGTCTAATGGGACACTTTGGGATTGCCAAGACCTTAAAAGTTTTACAGGATCACTTCTATTGGCCGCACATGAAGAGAGATGTGGAGAGGATATGTGGAAGGTGTGCTACTTGCAAGCATGCCAAGTCCCAAGTTCAAAACCAGGGTTTGTATACTCCTTTACCTATTCCACACCATCCCTGGAATGACATTTCTATGGATTTCATTGTTGGTTTGCCTAGAACTAGGACTGGAAAGGATTCTATCTTTGTTGTTGTTGATAGGTTCTCTAAGATGGCACATTTCATAGCATGTCATAAGACTGATGATGCATTACATGTAGCTAACTTGTTCTTTAAGGAGGTTGTACGTTTGCATGGCATGCCTAGAACCATAGTTTCTGATAGGGACACTAAGTTTCTTAGTTACTTTTGGAAGACACTTTGGTCTAAGTTAGGCACTAAGCTATTGTTCTCTACTACATGTCATCCACAAACTGATGGGCAAACTGAGGTAGTTAATAGGACATTAGGAACACTCCTGCGTGCATTCATTAGAAAGAACTTAAGAACATGGGAAGAATACTTGCCACATTGTGAATTTGCATACAATCATGCTATGCATTCTGCTTCTAAGTATTCTCCATTTGAAATTGTTTATGGGTTCAATCCCACCTCTCCTTTGGATCTAATGCCTTTACCTGAGTGTGAAAGGACAAGTCTAGATGGCAAGAAGAAAGCCGAGTTGGTTCAACAGATTCATGAGAAGGCTAGACTAAACATTGAGCAGAAGACCAAGCTGTATGAGAAGCAAGCAAACAAGGGGAGACGTGTGAGGACCTTTGAAGTTGGTGACCAAGTTTGGTTGCACCTAAGGAAGGATAGGTTCCCCAACGAGAGGAAGTCCAAACTGATGCCAAGGGTTGATGGACCCTTTGAGATCATCCACAAGATCAATGACAATGCCTACAAGCTTGATCTCCAAGGTAAGTACGATGTATCAAATAGCTTCAATGTCACTGACTTGGCTCCTTTTGTTGTAGATGGACCTGATTTGAGGACAAATCCTTTTCAAGAGGGAGGGGATGATGTGATCATGGACCGGATCACTAAGGAGGACAATGAGGAGAGTTTAGATGAGCAACATGAAGCCACAATGCATCAACCATTTGATGAGGATGCTCTAACCATTCCTGAAGGTCCCATGACTCGTTCCAGAGTCAAGAAGCTTAAGGAGAATGTTGTTGGATTACTCACTTCACATCCACAACAAGAAGGTCTTGGACAAGGTTTGATCCGAGATGTCTTGATCACCATTCAAGCCATCTCTACACCAAACTGAGTAGTGTCTAGGCAGACATGGGGTGCGTGCTCTTTTCCTTGCTTTTGGTTTTGTCCCACGAGGTTTTCCAGGAGGAAGGTTTTTAACGAGGCCACAACTTGTCTACAAATCACCTAAGTGCTATACTCGGTCCAAGACTAATAGAAGTTGCATTTTATTTCATTTTAACTTATAAACTATAGTTTTCTTTCTTTCCTTTTTTGGATTCATTGTCGAAACCCTAGAGGCATGTCTCTGGTTTCTTATTTAAAGGGTTCTCTACACCCTATTGTAATCATCCAATCTTTTCTATACAAGTTATTCATCTTTGCGGCTCTCTCTCTCTCTAAAAGAAGTGTGCCGAGTCTGGTGTGTCATATCCAGAGCCTAAGGGTGTCTAGTTTGGTGTGTAATATCCAAACCATTCATCTAGGAGTATCAAGAGATCATCCATCCCTCTTGTGTCACCATCCAATCCACACGCCTTGAAGGACTTGAGTCTTTTGATTCGTTCTTGCAAGGATTATCCATTCCCATCAACCAAAGAGCATCCTAGGGACGCATCAGACCAGCACTAGACCATCTCAAAGTATTCGGGTGTCTCTGCTTTGTTCACAAACCAGGAGAACTAAGGAACAAGTTGGAGGCAAGGAGTACAAAGGGGATGTTCATTGGTTACTCATCAACTCAGAAGGGGTACAAATGCTATGATCCAGTGACCAGGAAGGTAGTTATATCAAGGGATGTGAAGTTTGTAGAAGAAAGAGGGTACTATGAGGAGAAGAACCTAGCAGAACTAAAGGATTTGGCGTCTGATAAGGCAGCAAACTTGAGAATCATCTTGGAGGGTCTTGGGATTAACTTATCTTAGGATCAAAAGAGTGGGAGTACACAACAACCAGTTCCAACTACCACTAATGCAAATGATCAGGAACCCCACCTTGATCATGAGGGGGGAAATCAACCTAATGTCAATGATCAAGATGAGGAAGAAGAATCAGGTTCACAACATGATCAAGGTGTGGACCAAGGAAATGATGATGAAGAAGGAGAAACCGTGAACCAGGAAGAAGAAGAGGAGATTGAGGAGGAACAACCTGAAGTAGCTCAACCCCTGAGAAGAAGTACAAGGATTAGGAATCCTCCATCCAACTGGATCAACACTCGGGTGTATTACAATGCTCAAGCAGTTGAGCATCCTGCCCAAGTTGCTTGCTCTCTGACGCATTACCCTGAAGATCATTGTGCTTTCATGACTAGCCTGGATGAGAGCAAGGTACCTGGTTCCTATGAAGAGGCGATGCAAGACAAGGAATGGAGAGAATCAGTTGGTGCTGAGGCAGATGCAATGATCAAGAATGATACTTGGTATGAAAGTAGACTGCCAAAGGGGAAGAAGGCTGTTTCCAGCAGATGGATATTCACCAACAAGTACCTTGCAAATGGAAAGATTGATAGGAAGAATACCAGACTAGTTGCAAGGGGGTTTACTCAAACCTATGGAGAGGATTACATTGATACGTTTGCTCCTGTTGCCAAGCTTCATACAATCAGTATAGTGCTATCTCTGGCTGTGAATCTAGAGTGGGGTCTTTGGCAAATGGATGTGAAGAACGCCTTCTTGCAAGGAGAGCTTGAGGATGAAGTCTATATGCATCCTCCTCCGGGCCTTGAGCACTTGGTTAAAGATGGGAATGTGCTAAGACTGAAGAAGGCTATATATGGTCTCAAAAAATCCCCTAGAGCATGGTATACCAAGTTGAGCACAACTCTGAATGGGAGAGGCTTCAAGAAGTCAGAACTAGATCACACTCTTCTCCTTGACCACTCCATCAGGTATTGTAGTTCTTCTTGTATATGTTGATGATATCATCATCACAGGAAGTGACAAGGATGGAATTCAATCCACCAAGGACTTCTTAAAGTCGGTTTTTGAGATTAAAGACTTGGGTGAAATGAAATACTTCCTTGGAATTGAGATATGTAGATCCAAGGAAGGCTTGTTTCTTTCACAAAGGAAATATACACTTGATCTTTTGAAAGATGCAGGTAAACTTGGAGGAAAGACAGTGAAGACACCTTTGGAAGATGGATATAAGGTGCCACGTGAGGGGGAGATTGAAGACAGCCAGCCATTTGAAGATGCAAAGCTTTATAGGAAGCTTGTTGGTAAGTTGATCTACTTGACCATTACACGTCCTGACATATGTTTTGCTGTGAATCAGGTGAGCCAACATATGCAAGGACCAAAGGAGCATCATTGGAGCATGGTGAACAGGATCTTGATGTATCTGAATGGATCACCAGAACAAGGAGTGTGGATGGGGTGTAACAAGAGCACTGAAGTAGTGGGATACTGTGATGCGGATTGGGCTGGAGATAGAGCTGATAGGAAGTCAACCACTGGCTATTGCACTTTCATTGGTGGGAACCTTGTTACTTGGAAGAGCAAGAAGCAGAAGGTGGTCTCATGTTCAAGTGCTGAAGCTGAGTATAGGGCCATGTTGAAGCTGACTAATGAGCTAGTGTGGATCAAAGGGATCCTGAAGCATTTGGAGATAGACCAGCCTACACCAATGACCATGCATTGTGACAACCAAGCAGCAATCCACATTGCCTCCAACTCGGTGTTTCATGAGAGAACCAAGCACATTGAGGTTGACTGCCACAAGGTGAGGCAGATGATAGTCCAAGGGGTGATCTTACCTTGTTACACACGGAGTGAAGATCAGTTGGCAGATGTTTTCACTAAGGCTCCAAGACAGAAGACACTTGAGTCCATTCATCACAGATTGGGGCTCAGTGATCTTACTAGGCTCAACTAGTTCCTCTTGTCATGGGATCTTTACTCTTTTCCTTGCTGAGGTTTTATCCCTAAGGAGGGTTTTCTTTGGCAAGGTTTTTAATGAGGAAGATCTCATGACATCCAAGCTTGATCGGTTCCCTTGATCAAGCTTGAGGGGGAGTGTTGAACTAAATAAGAAAAGGGGTTACGAGTATGTGAAGGAGACTGAAGAAGGTTGGAGAATGGTTTAAGGGGGAGTTGTCCGTACAAGTCCGTACAAGTGGCCGTACAAGTGACCGTACAAGGCCGTACAAGTGACCGTACACTTGAGTGTGCACCAAGGCAAGAGGAGAAACCAAGTTACCCGGGTGAAAGTGAAAGAGGAGTTACCCGCATGTGATCAACCTTAACTTACCTCACCACTCGTCCAAGTGCAATGAACCTTAGGGATAAGGTTAGTCCGCGCCTGGACAGGCTGGCTAAGAGCATCTGGTCAAGATGCTAAAGGAATCACGCGTGCAAGGCTTCTCGTCCATGTATTTCAAATTAGACGCTCCCCCGGCCTTGACTCCACATGCTTAGGGTTAAAACCTTATCTTTTATCCGTTGATTGTTGTCCATAAGCTCTCCTATATATTTGTAACCCCGGTTCATTAATGTTAAGCAAGCATTTCGAGTCTCTTTCTTTTCTTATTCTCTCTAAGTGTTCTTGAGCTCCCAAATGGGTTCTTGAACAAATCGGCTCCAAATCTCTCACTTTCTCTCTTAATCTCTCCTAATCTCTCTCGTTTACTCTATTCTACCTTTGCATACTCAGATTCTACTCATTCTTTCATGGTATCAGAGCCAGGTTCTCTTGAATCTGGGTTGCTACGTTGAAGACTCAAGAACACTTTGAAGACTCAAGATGGAGAACACCAAGACTACTATCATTCCGGTTACTTTGAAAGGGGGAAACTATCTCCTTTGGTCGAGGGTGGTGAAGACTGCCGTGGGGAGTAAGGGCTTGTGGAACCACATCCTTGAAGATGAAGCTCCCAGGATCATTACTCATGAAGGTGACAAGGAGATTGTCACGTGTGATGAAGAGAAGTGGATGCAAGAGGATATGCTTGTGATATCCATCTTCAAAGCTCACTGGATCCATCGATTTTGGAGGCTTATAGCTACTGTGAGAAGGCTAAAGATCTATGGGAAACACTTCAAAAGGTGTATGGAAACATCTCAAACCTTACCAGGGTGTTTGAGATCAAGAGAGCTATCAACAACTTAGCTCAGGAGGATATGGAGTTCACTAAACACTTGGGAAAGTTTACAGCTTTATGGTCTGAGCTTGAAATGCTAAGGCCTAGCACAACTGATCCGGATGAGTTGAATGAGAGACGTGAGCAGGATAAGGTCTTTGGCTTACTCCTGACTCTCAACTCAAGCTACAATGATCTCATTAAGCACATCCTAAGATCAGAGAAGCTCCCATCTCTAGAAGAAGTGTGCTCGCAAATCCAGAAGGAACAAGGGTCATTGGGACTCTTTGGAGGAAAGGGAGAGCTTACCTTGGCTAATCAAGCTGAAGGACCACAGGCCAACAAGGTGAACAAGTATGAGGAAAGGAGGTTCAATGGAAACTGTGATCATTGCAAGAGACAAGGTCACAAGAAGCACCAGTGCTGGATCCTTCACCCACATCTCAAGCCAAACAAGTTTCTTAAGGATAGAGAGGCAAGGGCAAACGTGAGTTATGGAAGAGGTGATCAGCATGGGATAAGTGGAGCTGGTCCATCAAACCAAGCACAGGAGAATGAAGGACGTGAAGGGGGTGAGAACAAGGCATTGGTGACTTACACTTCTCAGCCAACCAACCGTCCAAATGAGTATGAGTTCATCCGGAGATCAGAAATGGATGCTCTCATCAAGATGCTCAAAGACAATGGTAACAACTTGGGTAACCTCAGGGGGTATTCTTTTGGTACTTTTAAAGTTACTAGTCCTTATGATCAAACTGATGCATATACTCAATCTAGGAATGCTGGTCTATCTCTTAGTGCTTGTAGCATGTCTAAACCATTGATAGTTGATTCAGGTGCATCTCATCACATGATTAGTGATACTAGTCTTATTAAAGATATAGAGCCTGCTCATGGACATGTTATGATTGCTAATGGTGATAGAATTCCAATAAGGGGTATAGGCAAATTGAAACTGTTTGATAAGGAATCTAGAGCTTTTTACATGCCTGAATTTACATCAAACTTGTTATCAGTTAAGAAGTGCACTAATGATCTAAAATGTAGAGTTATCTTCAGTCCTAATGATGTGAAGTTTCAGGATATTGAGAGCAGCCGTGTGATTGGGAAAGGAGTTACACAAGGAGATCTTTACTTACTTGAAGAGCTTACTTCTTTACCTAATTGTTCCTTTACTTCTGTTTCTGCTTCTGTTTTAAATAAGAATGCTTTGTGGCATGCTAGACTAGGACATCCTCATGTTAGAGCTTTAAACTTAATGGTTCCAGGTGTTATCTTTGAAAATAATGATTGTGAAGCTTGTATTTTAGGCAAGCATTGTAAGACTGTTTTCCAAAAGTCCACTACTATCTATGATCACTGCTTTGATTTAATACATTCAGATGTTTGGACTGCTCCCTGCTTGTCTAGGGAAAACCATAAGTACTTTGTCACTTTCATAGATGAAAAATCGAAATACACCTGGATAACCTTGATTCCATCTAAAGATAGGGTGCTTGATGCATTTAGAAACTTTCAGGCTTATGTGACTAACCATTTTAATGCAAAGCTTAAAATTTTTAGATCAGATAATGGTGGAGAGTATACAAGTCAAGCCTTCAAGCAGCACCTATCTCAGCATGGAATTCTTCATCAAACAAGTTGTCCCTACACCCCTCAACAGAATGGAGTAGCCGAGAGGAAGAATAGACATCTCATGGAAGTGGCTAGGTCCATGATGTTCCAAGCAAACGTGCCAAAGAGATTCTGGAGTGATGGGGTGTCCACTGCTTGTTACTTAATCAACAGGACTCCAACCAAAATCCTTGGAGACCAATCACCATTTGAGGTCTTGAACAAGTGTAGACCATGATGTGATCATGGACCGGATCACTAAGGAGGACAATGAGGAGAGTTTAGATGAGCAACATGAAGCCACAATGCATCAACCATTTGATGAGGATGCTCTAACCATTCCTGAAGGTCCCATGACTCGTTCCAGAGTCAAGAAGCTGAAGGAGAATGTTGTTGGATTACTCACTTCACATCCACAACAAGAAGGTCTTGGACAAGGTTTGATCCGAGATGTCTTGATCACCATTCAAGCCATCTCTACACCAAACTGAGATAGTGTCTAGGCAGACATGGGGTGCGTGCTCTTTTCCTTGCTTTTGGTTTTGTCCCACGAGGTTTTCCAGGAGGAAGGTTTTTTAACGAGGCCACAACTTGTCTACAAATCACCTAAGTGCTATACTCGGTCCAAGCCTATTAGAAGTTGCATTTTATTTCATTATTAAGCTTATAAACTATAGTTTTCTTTCTTTCCTTTTTTGATTCCTTGTCGAAACCCTAGAGGCATGTCTCTGGTTTCTTATTTAAAGGGTTCTCTACACCCTATTGTAATCATCCAATCTTTTCTATACAAGTTTATTCACCTTTGTGGCTCTCTCTCTCTCTAAAAGAAGTGTGCCGAGTCTGGTGTGTCACATCCAGAGCCTAAGGGTGTCTAGTTTTGATGCGTCCCTAGGATGCTCTTTGGTTGATGGGAATGGATAGATCCTTGCAAGAACGAATCAGAGACTCAAGTTCTTCAAGGCGTGTGGATTGAATGGTGACACAAGAGGGATAAATGATCTCTTGATACTCCTAGATGAATGATTTGGATATGACACACCAAACTAAACACCCTTAGACTCTGGATATGACACACCAGAACTCGGCACACTTCTTTTAGAGAGAGAGAGAGCCGCAAAAGATGAATGAACTTGTATTGAAAAGGTTGGATGAGTACAATAGGGTATAAGGGACCCTTTAAATAAGAAGACCAGAGACATGCCTCTAGGGTTTTCGACAAAGAACCAAAAAGGAAAGAAAGCAAACTATAGTTTATAAGTTTAAAATGAAATGAAAATGCACTTCTATTAGTCTTGGACCGAGTGTAGCACTTAGGTGATTTGTAGACATGTTGTGGCCTCGTTAAAAACCTTCCTCCTGGAAAACCTCGTGGGACAAAACCAAAAGCAAGGAAAAGAGCACGCACTCCATATCTGCCTAGACACTACCTCAGTTTGGTGTAGAGATGGCTTGAATGGTGATCAAGACATCTCGGATCAAACCTTGTCCAAGACCTTCTTGTTGTGGATGTGAAGTGAGTAATCCAACAACATTCTCCTTAAGCTTCTTGACTCTGGAACGAGTCATGGGACCTTCAGGAATGGCTAGAGCATCCTCATCAAATGGTTGATGCATTGTGGCTTCATGTTGCTCATCTAAACTCTCCTCATTGTCCTCCTTAGTGATCCGGTCCATGATCACATCATCCCCTCCCTCTTGAAAAGGATTTGTCCTCAAATCAGGTCCATCTACAACAAAAGGAGCCAAATCAGTGATATTGAAGCTATTTGATACATCGTACTTACCTTGGAGATCAAGCTTGTAGGCATTGTCATTGATCTTGTGGATGATCTCAAAGGGTCCATCAACCCTTGGCATCAGTTTGTACTTCCTCTCGTTGGGGAACCTATCCTTCCTTAGGTGCAACCAAACTTGGTCACCAACTTCAAAGGTCCTCACACGTCTCCCCTTGTTTGCTTGCTTCTCATACTGCTTGGTCTTCTGCTCAATGTTTAGTCTAGCCTACTCATGAATCTGTTGAACCAACTCGGCTTTCTTCTTGCCATCTAGACTTGTCCTTTCACACTCAGGTAAAGGCATTAGATCCAAAGGGGAGGTGGGATTGAACCCATAAACAATTTCAAATGGTGAATACTTAGAAGCAGAATGCATAGCATGATTGTATGCAAATTCACAATGTGGTAAGTATTCTTCCCATGTTCTTAAGTTCTTTCTAATGAATGCACGCAGGAGTGTCCCTAATGTCCTATTAACTACCTCAGTTTGCCCATCAGTTTGTGGATGACATGTAGTAGAGAACAAAAGCTTAGTGCCTAACTTAGACCAAAGTGTCTTCCAAAAGTAACTAAGAAACTTAGTGTCCCTATCAGAAACTATGGTTCTAGGCATGCCATGCAAACGTACAACCTCCTTAAAGAACAAGTTAGCTATATGCAATGCATCATCAGTCTTATGACATGCTATGAAATGTGCCATCTTAGAGAACCTATCAACAACAACAAAGATAGAATCCTTTCCAGTCCTAGTTCTAGGCAAGCCAACAATGAAATCCATAGAAATGTCATTCCAGGGATGGTGTGGAATAGGTAAAGGAGTATACAAACCCTGGTTTTGAACTTGGGACTTGGCATGCTTGCAAGTAGCACACCTTCCACATATCCTCTCCACATCTCTCTTCATATGCGGCCAATAGAAGTGATCCTGTAAAACTTTTAGGGTCTTGGCAATCCCAAAGTGTCCCATTAGACTGCCCCCATGGGATTCCCTGACAAAAAGATCTCTCAAAGAGCAATTAGGCACACACAATCTATTGTCATAGAACAAGTAATCATCCTTCCTAAAGTAATGCCCTGAGGCAAACTTAGCACATGAAGCATAAGCTTCCTTGAAGTCATGATCAGTATCATACATGTCTTTTATCTGCTCAAATCCAAGTAACTTAGCATCTAGAGTGGTCAAGAGAACATACCTCCGTGATAGTGCATCAGCAACTACATTCTCCTTACCTTGTTTATACTTGATCACGTATGGGAATGTCTCAATGAATTCAACCCACCTTGCGTGTCTCTTGCTAAGCTTACTCTGCCCTTTTAGATACTTGAGGGACTCATGATCAGTGTGGATGACAAACTCCTTGGGCCACAAGTAGTGTTGCCACGTTTGTAATGCCCTCACCAAGGCATAGAGTTCTTTGTCATATGTTGCATAGTTGAGTGTGGCTCCTCCAAGCTTCTCACTGAAGTATGCAATGGGTTTCCTATCCTGCATCAACACGGCACCAATACCAATTCCTGATGCATCACATTCTATTTCAAAGGTTTTAGCAAAGTCAGGAAGCATAAGAAGAGGTGATTGAGTAAGCTTCTCTTTTAGGCTCTGGAAAGCCTTCTCTTGTGCTTCTCCCCACTTGAAACCAACATCCTTCTTGATAACTTCAGTTAAGGGAGCTGCAATGGTGCTAAAGTCCTTGACAAA
>CAJHQP010010698.1:0-17720 GCA_905132765.1 Moricandia arvensis
CCTTTAGGTTCTCTTCTTACTGGTTCCCGTTTTAGCCTCATGGAAAATCTGTTGTGTTTACAGGGAAAGCAAGTCAAAGTCCCAACTTTCCTTGTCCCCGCTACTCAGAAGGTTTAGAACAACATTTCAACATAGTTACTTTGCGCAGAATACTAATATTAACTGCATTGTATCTGTCTGGTCATGTCTTCAGGTGTGGATGGATGTGTATGCCCTCCCTGTGCCTGGAGCAGGTGGAAAGACTTGTGCACAGATATTTGAAGAAGCTGGCTGCGACACACCAACGAGTCCTAGTTGTGGTGCCTGCCTTGGTGGCCCAGCAGACACGCTATGCTCGCTTGAATGAACCTCAAGTACGCAATCGTTTCTTACCCTACTTATCCAGTTTATTTTTCTGCTTGATCGGCTTGAATTATCTGGTATGAGTCTTTTACTGGCGATTCATATTCAGTATAGTTGTGTGGAAAACATTGCTTATATTGTCACTATTTCTCTCATTCAATAGAAAAGACAATAATTTCCTTTGCGATGGAAGTGTGTTAAATTAATTAAGTTTCTCAATAACTGATTTGAATTGCCCACAGAGATTCACAAGACAGTATTCCATTCAGTAGGTGTAACAGAGACTTTAAAAACATGTTACAGGTATGTGTCTCGACAACAACAGAAACTTTCCTGGTCGGATGGGACACAAAGAAGGGCAAATTTACCTGGCTTCTCCTTACACCGCTGCAGCGTCGGCTCTGACCGGCCATGTCACCGACCCAAGAGAGTTCTTGCCAGTAGGATAGCTTTGTCTGAAAACAAATCTAAATGCTGAATCAAGACAGAACACCGTTTAAATGATGAGTATTGTGACTATATGTATTATTCTCCTTACTTTGCTGTTGAACTTCATAGTTTCAAACACTGTCGAACTTTTAATGTTTTGAGTCTGAAATAATAAAAGAGATAGAGAGAGACTTAGATAAGTCAACACTCTTAATCTAATTTGATGCAATGGTATATATCAACGTTGACTGGATCTCTTCTCCTTGCGAAATGTCAACGAAGAATGTTCTTTCATGTGATACATATCAGTCAATCCTTAAAGTTTCACAAAGTTATGTTTTTCTTTTTCGTTCTATTAGACCATTTTTTGGTTCATGTTTAAGTCATAAAGCATTTCGTAAGTCTGGTCCACAAATCCAAAACCTAAATAAGGGTTATTCCCTTGAAACAGTTTCCGTTAGAATCACACGCTCGAAACTTTAAGAAATGTGGAGAGCTGCGGGCGTTGATCTGGTACTGGTCGATGAGAAGTTAACAACTATTGGTCTTGATTTCGCTTTAATAACATGTATGCTTACGAAATAATCTGATTACGTGTTCCTTCAAAAGGGTTGTATATGTGCGTTTCATCCATGCCTCAATCAATATTCATCGGCTCAACACTTTCAGAAACATCCTGGAGGAAGGCGGACTCTATGACCTAAGTTGTTTGATGTAACAAGGAGCAACCCAAAGCTTTTGACTGTCAGATGCTCCTGTATCAACTCGACAAAATTGTTGGAGTTGCATGCGAACAGTTACTTGATCCCGATGGAGCTGTTTCATGTGTTCGATCAATTATCTTAAAGCCCAAGCTTATAAAAAATAATGTAAAAATCTGTGAAAGAAAATGGATCTTTGGGCCATAAGAAGAAAGCCTCATTGACTTTAATGAAGAGATGAGGAACTTGTCCCACATCAGCAAGCAGAAGCAAATTTGAGTTATATATATATCACCATGTGTTATCAATGTTCAAATGGCTGAGAGAGAGAGGAGGGTTCTGTGCGTGCTGTCAACGCCATCCGGACGGCTCGGTTCAGCTTGGATTTGGGCTTGGCTCATTTTATACCCGAAAACAACATGCATTTTGTTTTTAAAAACGACAAGTAGTTTGTCTACAAAATAAAAAAATGTCATGCATTTTATTCTCTCACGAAGAAATTTAAACAAAAAGAAAGAGTAAGAGATTCTTGGGAAATAAGTCTCGTAGCTCAATTTTTCTCTATCTCCGCGATATTTTTTCTCACGTGCAGTAGCTGTTGAGTGAAGTGGCTTTCGTTCTTCTCTTTAAATAAACTCGACTCTCCTCATTCATTATTTACGTTTCCACATAAACAAAAAAAATTCATCACAACAAATCCTAGCGTAAGTCAATAGTTTAAGAGTGTTTTGCAGTTTGATAGGGATAGTTCACGAGTGTCGCGTGACTATCTATCATGGTTGTATCATGGGACTCTAATTCGCATAAGCCATCACACTTACGGACAAATATTAAGAGTTAAGGAAAGAGATTTATCTCGACTCCACAGTCTGTTTTCAAAAATGTTTTCATATTGATTATAAATTTTTTCTTTCAATCGTTTATTTCCTTAATATTGTCTTTATTTACATTGTTTATGTCAATTCGGTTTTTCGGCTTCTACACTCTTAACTCTTAATCGCTTTTATCGTAAGCTTTAAACGAACTGATTCATTAGGGTATTATAAACGATTTTTCGAGGATTTCTAAAACATTTTTATTTTTCATTGAAATGGGTTTGCGGTTTGCTTTCAGCACTTCCACGAAATGGTTATTGTTTCTATATATGATTCTTAGAAGATTATAAAAATGATTCTTTCCCACGAACGCTTCAGAAACAAATTTGTGAAACAATCTAAAGTCTACTTTAACGGTTTCTGCGAACGCTTTTAAGTGAGTTTACATAATGTTTTCAGACTTATATCGATATGATTGGTGATTTGTAACACTTTTTGCGATCTACTAAAAAAAGTTACTATCGATTTTAGACTATTATTTTTGCTTAAAACAATATGTTATTTGTTGATTTGAGTATTAATCCGCTTTCATGTTATCTCGACAGAAAAATGAGGGACACTAACAACAATACCATCATCGATGCTCAAACTCCATTCAACGTTGCAGCAACTGATGCAACCGTGAGAACCGCTGGAACCACAACGACAACCGTTGCAGTAACAACAACTAACCTTCCAGTGGGAAATGTTGCCGATGAAACCACGCGCCGTAGCCTGTTGGTTTTTATCAGATGGGGTCAACAGAAGCCACCACAAGTGCTTCCGGTTGCAGTTCTAACTCTTCTGAATGTTCCTTGTGTAATCTCTCAAGGATTGATGCCAAACAAATTTGATGGCAAAGGCTTCAAAACGTGGCAGAAGAAGGATGATGTTATTCCTCACAATGATGAAGCTAGAAAAAATCATTCAAGAGGATAAGCCCATTATCCCTCACGGGACTGAGGATGTGCACACTCTCGTGAGTGTTGACATATGGCTGCATTCCGCTTTCATCTGCAAATGATACATTTTGGGTCGCCTTATTGACCCATTATACCTGAGTCTACTGTGAGATTCCCACGGCGAAAGAGCTCTGGAGATTATTGGACAAGAAGTAAAGAGGTGAGAATGCTGGCTGCCATAAGTTTGTGGTTACAAAATTCCATGACTTCAAAATGGTGGATTCAAAATCCGCCATAGATCAAGTAGAAGCGTTTCAGCTCATTTTCCATGAATCGGTGTTGAAGGAATGTACATCTGCAAGCCATTCACAACTCTCAGCTTCATTTAAAAGCTCTTTCCAAGCTATGTGGATTTCAAGAACTGCCTGAAACACAAAAAGAAGAAGATGGGCCTTGAGGAATTCATCATGAGACTTCAGATGGAATCTAAGAACCAAAAGGATGACAAGGTCCATGATAAAGAGCATAGTGTCAATATGGTTGAGCTTAAAGTTAAAAGAAAGGCACATGCCCACTCTCTTGCCAAGCCTTCCAAAACAGATGCAATCTTGAAGGCTTTTGGAACAAAAGAAGAAATGCATTGAAATCAAATCAAATGTGGAGAGATCCAAGGGAAAATGTCACTACTGCCAAAAAGTGGTCACATGACTGTTGAGTGTTGCAGCAAGTTCAAAGATGAGAAAGCTCAAGCGCATCTCACTGAGAAGGATCTCGTTTCAGTAGTGACTAAGGTCAACATAGTTTAGAGCAAACCCTAAGGAAGGGTGGTATGATACAGGTGCCACCACCCATATTTGGCACTGATAGGGTGATGTTCAGCACCGATCAAAAAAAGCAAGGCTCTATGAGAAGCAATTCATGGGGAACACTACATTCTCCAAAATTGAAAGCCGCGACAAGGTGATTCTGAAGAAGACATCTGGAAGTGAAGTCACTCCGCAGAATGTGAAGCATGTGCTTGACATGAGGAAGAACCTGATCATGGAAATCTTGCTCAGCAAGAATGGATTCGTCACAAGTCTCGAGCTGACAAGCTCGTGATTAGGAAAAATGGTGTTTATTTGGGAAAAAGGTATGTTAAGAATGGATTGTTCAAAATGAATGTAATGACAGTTACTCTCAAAGTTTAAGCTCCAAAAGATTCAAAGAATAAGAAAGAGTCACTTGCTTATTTGGTATATTTTTATATCTGGCATGAAAGATTAGACCATGTAAACTACAAATCCATACAAAGATTTGTGAATTTAAATCTAATTTCAGAATACAAAACAAGTAAAGAAAAATGTGAGGTATACGTATAGACTAAGCTCACAAAAAACGTTCTCGCCCTCATGTTGAAACTAACATACCTCTAGATCTAATTTACATTGATTTATGTGATTTAAAATACATACAAACTGAGGTGAGAATATTACTTTGTGACCTTCATAGATGACTGCACAAAAATATTTTTATTCTATTATTACATAGCAAAGCTGAAAATCTTAGAAAAAATAAGAATTTAAACTCGAGGGTTAAAAATCAGCTTAAACAACTATCAAGATATTTAGAAGCGAAAAACGAGGCAAGTATGATGGTCCATTTTATGCATTCTGTAAAGAATATAGAATAATCCATCAAATACAACTCCTTATACACCAGAATCAAATCGAGTTGATGAACACAAAAATAAATCTCTAAAAGAGATGATGAATGTAATGTTGCAGGAATATGGGTTACCCTAGAACATATGGAGGAAGCATGCTTAACACTAATTATATTCTAATAAAATTCCACACAAAGTAACTCGCAAAACTCCATATTGAACTATGGAAAAGTAATTTACTTTCGTATAAATTCTCAAAGTGTGGGGGTGCTTGAGGTCACTATTGGGCCTAAAACAGTGGATTACATCTTCATTGGATATGCACATTATAGTAGTGCATATCGATTTCTGGAACATATATCTGAAATATCAGATATTCATGAAAATAAACTAATAAATCAATAAATGTATCTTTCTTCAAATATTTTTCCTTGCAAGGAAAAACAAGGTTTCAAAACGAACTCGAGAAGAAAGAGACGACAAAATGTCTCCAGAAACTGAGACAAATGTCAAAATTTCTCATAAATGATATTTCATAAAATGAAAAAGATGAACTTAGAAGGAGTAGAAGAGTAATAAAGGAAAAATATTTTGGTGAAGATTTTAATGAAATTTTTTAGTAGAAAATGATCAAAAACTTAAGTAGAAGCCATGTCTTCACAGGATGCTCCGTTTTGGAACGAAGCAGTCAAAAGTGAATTTGACTCTATCATGCAAAATTATAGATGGTATATAACAAATTTACCCCAAGACAGCAAATCATTAAGGAGTAAATGAATCCTAAAAAAAACTAAACCCGGATGGAACACTTAGTGGCAAACACAAAGATATGCTTGTAGTTCAAGGATTCTGACAAAAAGAAGGCTTTGACTACTTTAATCTTATTCTCGGAGTTACGAGAATAACATCAATAAGGCTAATGATAGCAATCACAGCTTTAAGAGACCTAGAGATTCATAGAATGGATGTAAAAATTATCTTTCTAAATGGGTGATTTAGAAGAGGAAATTTACATGAAACAACCTGAGAGCTTTTATTATTCGTGGACACGAAAACAAAGTATGTCAACTTGTAAAGTCACTTATGGTCAAACAAGCTCCCAAACAATGGCCTGGAAAATTTGACAATGTAATGATGTCAAATGGATTCAAAATTAATGAATGTGATAAATGCATATACTACAAAAATACAAAAAAAATGTGTATATTTGCTATGTATATACATAGATGATATTCTCATTACTGGAAGCAATAAAGACATCATCAATCACACAAAGAACATGCTTTAAGGGAAATTTGAGATGAAAGATATGAGAGCATATGTTATCTCAGGATCAAAATCACAAGAAATTTCAAATGGAATTATCTTAACCCAATATCATTATGCCTAAACAATATTAGAGATATTTGAAAATTACTCTAATAGTACGGCAAAAACTTTGTTAGATCCCCAAAAGCAGTTGACAAAAAATTCAGGTGAAGCGGTTTCACAAAACGAATATGCACGTGTGATCGGAAGTCTCATGTACTTGACAAATTTTACTATTACCAGATCTAGCGCATGCAATAAACATACTTAATTGATATACAAGTAATCAAGATCATACACAATGGAAAGTTATAACGAGAGTACTCAATTACTTGCTTTACACCAAAAAAATCAATTTTTTTTTATAAAAAGTTTGTATTTGAAACATATAATTCAAAAATTTAAAAAATATTTTTTGTTATTTATTTAAATATATTTATATTTATATATCGACAAAGTAAGGGTATAAGAGTTTTTGCGTCTTAAATGAATACTAGATTTTGATCCGCGCTTGAAAAGGGCAGATTATTTTAAATTAATTAAATTATTTTTAAATGAATTTCTATTTAAGATAATGTATAGGTCTCAACACATTTATTCTGAATGTGAACGAACCGTACCAAACTGAAAAAAATCAAACCAAAATTGACATGAATTCATAAATATAACTGAGCGATCCATATCTTTGTAATCCAAAACTAAAACCAAACAAAAACCTAAATGGGTACCTGAATTTTTTAAATACAAATTAATAACTTACAAATATAATTTAATTTATAAATTATCTTAAAATATATTTTATAACCAAATAGCAGAAAATTTTAATTACGGAAATCGTTTTATTCAAATATTAACTTATCCAAATTATTTGATTATTTTTATCCAAACAACTAGAATTACCCGATATTTAAACTAAAATTCTTCGAATTATCTGATATTCTACAAATCCAAAATCCAAAACCCATAATGTGACCGAAACCGAATTTTTTTTTTTTTGGATATTAGGAGGTTTCCAACTTTGCTACCGAACCGAACTGAAGTAAAACCCACAACCAACTGAAAACTAAACCCAATTTTGTAAATACGTGAACAGTTTTCTAAATTTCTATAGCCAAAACATCAAAAACCAAACTATCAGAACTACAACCAAATGTTTGAGAACTCACAATACATCTACATTTAAATGGCGAAGAAAGTATTCTACTTTACAAATTATTTAACTCTTTTTAGCGAAAGTATATACATGGTTTATAGACGAATTAAGATATAAACACGTTTTTATATTGATTTAAGCTCGCAGTCGAACCTGTAAACTGGGTGGCCATATATAATTGAGACTGTCTTATGTTGTTCATGTAACATTCTATCAAAAGTTCTATCAACTTATATGTTTCTAAAAATTTCAGACCAATGACAATCTAATAATTAAAAATCTGATAAGAATTTTGTTTGAGAAAAAAATATTTATAAAGATTTGATTTGATAATATTTAGAGAATAGTTAAACGTAGGAATCTATTCTTCTTAAAATTTATCTTGTTGTGAGATCGTAATCTTGCCTATTTGTATTGATCTTTAGGAATTAAAAATGACTAATAAATTATTATGTCAAAATAGTATTTCCACCTTTTTAATTTTGAAACCTGGTTAATATTTTCGAATTGAACGATTCAGAAGAGGTTGTTCATATACTGTTGCAAACACCGTTGTAAGTTAAATATAATACCATATAAAAAGAAATAATTTGATGGTTACTATTAAGTCTAGTAGTATCTCAGTTATGGTTTTTTATGGTTATTTCTTATACATAGTGACTATTTCAAACGATATAGAAGAAAGTATTCCATATAAAATAGAAAAAGTAATGGTCAGCGTATGTTCATTATATGAATCGATCAGTTAAGGGGTAAGAACTTTTACGTGAAGTCCACTTTGAATATGTCTATGGTATGGCTAATTATATAAAATCAATTGGTTACGGAGTAATATTATTGCACTGGTGATTATCGCGTGGACTTATTCGATGGGTGGTTATGGAAATCGATTGGTCAAGGAAATATTTTTTTGAATATGAGGAATATGGCCCACTGGTAAAATGAATGCATATAAGGTAGTTAACAACATAGAATAAGGAAATAAATTGACTAACATTAATTGTTAATTTCAATAGGATTCAGAAATATATCATATCTAATTGTAGGTCCAAACTTAAAAATCCACCTAGAAAAAGTCACAATGTTTATGTTTTAATGAGATAGAAGGTATTTGGTGAAAAATATCACTTTAATGAAGATAAAAATAAATAACGGTATTGAATCAAAGTGAGAAAATTTATTTAATCACCTTTTACGTATATTAAACTTTCTGCTTGATGTAATTATCAGTAACATTCTATCCTTCAAAGCGAACTCTATTTTCAAAAACATGTGGGTAGATAGCTCGGCTTTTCGGACGTCTTTCAATCCATGATAATCAAGCTACAAACTTCCTCTTCACTATCTTTGGCTGACTGGTCTAAGTGAACCTCGAGTTCACGGTTTTTTTTCGAGAGAACCTTCGAGCTTTATCCGAATATCAGCCTCCCCTTGTTCAGCAGCCACCCTGGCCCGATGAGCTGAACCATGCATCTCCTCCACCAGAGCGCGGAGTGAAGATTTCAAGATTTCATGTTCTTTAACCTTTTCCCTCAAGCCGTGACCTCGGCAGCCAGAATAGCAATATGTTCCAAAGTTTCTTTATTCTTGAGCTGGCTCGTCCTTTCATCATGTCTTGACTTCGTGAAGCTCTCCTTCAGTCTTAATAAATTCTCCCCGAAGGGAATCCTGAATCCGCTGTCCACAAATCGAAATGAGATGATTCACTCAGCTCATAAGTTTGCACATACGAAAACTACCCGTCAAGGTTCGAAGTAAAAGAAAAATAACAAAATCGTAGAGGCGTACTAAGACATTTGATTGACTAACATCATCATAGGTTTCATGGAACATCTCTTCCTCTAGAAGGACGCCCTGGCCGAGCTGGTTCACTCCTTCAAAACCTCCTCTCGAGAATAGAAAGTTCGCCATAATTGCCCTCAAAAAACAGATGATGAGTATCCGCAAAATCAGAATTAAAAGAACTTGGATTTTGCTGTGGGCTCCCTCTGGCCTCAAAGGACTAGTCCTTCCACCAGTCCCACTAACAAGTATCGGCATCAAGACCTCCGCATCCTCCTCGTTACATCATTAGACCTTTTTCTCTGCCACAATTACCAATGACATTTTGGCGTCACAATCGATGGCGCTTCGGCACATGATAAAGGGAATTGCATGATGGGAGGAAGATCCAGAAAAAACGGCTGCAGAATATGAAAAACCAATGTCATAAACACATTTAAAAGAAATCGACCACCAAGAAAGACTAGACAAAACAAATATGCACCATAATAATATAAGGACATCCTTACATACGATCTGGAGTAATGTTTACCAATGCGGTTTGAGGGAAGAATTATCTACTAATCTTTGGCTGAACAGATTCTTGATACGGCAGATTTCAAAACTTTGGGGCGGACTGAAAAAGCAAGAAGAAAATATTCAATAATCAAGAACAAAGAAACAACACACACGAGCAAAGCAAAACGACTGACCAGGAAATTCATCCCACTCCTAGCTCACGATGTCCATAAGATAACATGCACTGATATATTGTTAATATTACATAGAAAGTACTTACTTTCCCAGTCATGTAACTTAAAGGGGGGTGGGGTAGCCAGGAATCTCAGGATTTCCAGAAATATAGTACATTCCAGTCCTTCTTAGGCACCGATTTACAAGTAGTAACATGCTCAAGGAATTGTAAACTCATGGTTTGACCGTGCTCACTAGCTAGAACGAAAAGACCAATCACAGCTTGGATACAACTAACAGCCAGCTGAGAAATCGCGACGCCGCGCCTCTGACAGTAGATAAACCAAAGACGGGGGAAGAGGAAACACAAGTGACACTCATGCGATAATGACTCATACAGAGTAAAATACCCTAGAGGAGTGGGACCGCGAATCATCAGAAGGTACATGTAGACAGAATTCGACTTCAATAGAAATCCCTAAATCCTTCCTTAAATAAGAGATGGATTTTTCCGAACTCAAAGATTTCCAAGTTATAAAACACAGGGGGAGAAGGAAAGCCATGATTCCCAGATAAATTTGTGGCGGAAACCTCCCTGCTAGTTTTAGGGTTGGAGCTCGATTCCGATGATGAACTAAAAACCCTAAGTCTCCCATGACAGGCGATAGGTTACTTCGTATTCTGACAAAAAAATTTGGATCAGCACGGTCAAAGGAATGGCGGAAGGAGATTGTTCGGCATTGCATCACAGGGAGATGCCATCAGATTTTCAATCGGAAACAAAAATATGGGAAAAGAGAAAAGCGAACAGAAGTAAAGGAGGAATAGCAAATAATTAAGATAGCTTTGATTAAAGGAAGATAAAAAGTTCACAAATTAAGCTCAAAATTCTAGAAGAATTTTTTTTGCCTACGATGAAACAATTCGTATTTTTAGGATGCATGTTTTTCAGTTAAATCTAGCCATAAATTCATCCGACCAAAATCACGAACCAGGTTATGGAATGCACATAACATCGGTCCAAAACAAACCATATAAGCCGGATTCGATACCTAACTCACCTGACGAATTGAGATACGTCAAACTCCGGGGGGATTTTGTTAGAGTCGGGTTTCACCCTGCTCCAGACTCGGTTCAAAATCAACTCAAGAGGAAGTTGTTATGTATCAAGAAAGAATGGTGGAACTACAGTATAAATGATGTGACACACCAAATAAACCCCAACATGAGATCAATATGATTGTTATTCTGATATGTTAATTGACGATAGTAATAACTTTGGGGAACACATAGAAGACACAATGGTAGGTAAAGTTGATAATATATGAACCGTTATGGAGTCGCTTATGAAGCATTATGTAGCACCTTCTGAAATACTATGGATTTGGGATGAGAATATGATGATGTTCATTATCGGTGTTCTCGAGAAATTCAGGTTTCTACAATCGCTTCAAGACAAGATATGAATGATTGACATGGAGAAATGGGAGACCGTGAAATAAGTTGGAGCTGGTATTGAGATGATGATTGTAGCTGATCTTTTGATGAAGCATCAGATCATCGAACTGTCCAATGACAAACCAACTCAACACCGCCTTCCAGTGATCCATATATTCTCATAGCTGATAGGGGTACTGGCGAGGGATGTGAAAACCAGGATGTGCATCTCCAATTATTTGTTACTGAGTTTGTTGTGTTATGTGAGGTGCCTGAATTTATGTTTGTTCCATTTACCAAGACCACCTAAAATATGTTCAACTGAGCATTATGGATCATGAATGATACAACCCAGGGCAAATGGTTGCACTCATTCTCGACCTTGAGGACAAGGTTGTTCATGCCGGAGAGTATTGAAAGAATGCTATAATGAAGATGGTCCAGTGGGCCTGCTTTATTTATCTCTTTAGTAATTCAAGCCTTTTCACGTTTCTATATGTATTGATTACAAGCTATTGTAGAAACTATCGAAAGATCACAAATCAAATACAAAGATTCTTATTCAATGTTTCTTCCTCTTTATTTCTCTTCTTCCTTTCCTCTTCATCTATTCTCCTTCTCTTTTCTTTCACAATTCAGATGAGCTCTATACCGAGCTTATCAATTTTCCTCGCTCAATCTTGTGGATTTTTTTCTTTAATCCATTCCCATTTGGTGGTTCCTTTGTCTCCAGCTTCTTGATTTTCTTCGGAGTGTGATTTGAGTTTTCTCAAGCTAATTTGAAACTTTCGAGTTTCGAGTATGATTTTCATGGTCTTATTATGGCAAAAATCTATTTGGGGTTTTTAGTTAGAGTTAATTGTCATTTATACACTTAACTATCATGTTTATTAGCTCCTTAACCCTGCAAATAACTAACTAAAATCGTGATCATATTACCAATATTTCTCTACTCCAATGTAGCTGAATAGTGCCACTGCAGCTTCTCAGATCCTGTCGGATTATTCTCCCGAGATAAGTTGAGAGCTTTAAAACAATTTTTTTCTAGTTAACAATAACATAGATTGCTGAGAGTTTTAAAACAAATTATTATTGTTTTCTTTTACATTAACAATTTTTTTGTCTTATCAGATAATAATACAATGTTTTAGAATTTCATTTTGAAGTTTTCTACCATTTTATACACAATAGAAGATATTCATATATAAAATTATTTGTTCTTCCTAACATGTTACTAATCCAAACCAATGTTATTGGTTTCATCGCCTACCAATCCATAAATAAATTTTTTACTTTGCATATCTCTCATAAAATTATTATTCCTATATATAATATTTCTTACTTTAATTGGTATTTTCGACTGCTAATATTTTATGTATCAATTAAAAATTATAGATGCTAACAAATTTGTTAGCTGTTAACAAATACATGTATCAGAGGTTTTACCTGAGGTGTTAGCTGTTAACAAATTTTGTAGGTGTTAACAACGGTGTTAGCCGTTAACAAATACATTCACCAGAGGTGTTAACAGAGGTTTTATCTGTTAACAAATATTGCAGATGTTTGATTAATGGTTTGTTAGCTTGTACATGGTATGATACTTAGTTAACAAGCTGGCAAAAGAATTGATACAAAGGTTTGTGAGTTTATACAGTGCTAGTTAAATGGTTTATCAATGTGTATTACTATTTTAATTTACTACATGTTTTGATATATTATTGTATCAAGTATCGTATAAAGAAATATGCTAAAAAATTGTTATATTGTACCATATATATCAGCTACACAACTATTGTTAACATGCTAGATTTGTTCATTTTTGTTTTATACATACTTTTCTTTTAGTTTTACATAAATATTTATAGGTCATGGTGTTTGAATCTAATAATATTTTAAAATATTAACTTATTTTTAACAAAGATGATAGATTACGTACTTGATAACATGATCATTATCCATTAACTTTCTATTTTGCTGTTACATTATTTATTAGCGGTTGGATCATTCAAGATGGTGAAAATTGTTATAAATTTTAATTTAGTTTTTGATATATTTTTATATATTTAATGTTATAAATAATAATATTGATTGTTGAAAAATAAAGACAATTGATTGTTTTAAAAAAAGATATTGATTCACAAAAATAGAGAAAAGAAGTGACCCTCCCTTGCTCTAATAGCAATACCTATGTTGTACAACAATAACCTACCATCTGACAGTGAATCAGACTTATCTCTTAAGCTAATACTTGTCTAAATCTTTGTGCCATATGCTAAGGGCAATATCGTCTCAACCCAACACCAAATGTATGTCTTTTACCTTTATGTCACTTAGAGCATGTTTATTGAGGGGGGGGGTTGGGTCTCTTAGAGGGGGGAGGGGTCCACCTGCAGCAAAAACGTTTCCTCAATTGCCTAATTAAGAGACGTATTTTGTGTGTTATAAACTGTTCGCGGACCAACTGACACGTGGCGACCCGTGATTGGTTCATTTTTTAATTTTTTTTCTTTTTAAAAAAAAGAAGAAAAGAAGAAACCGAAATGGGTTTCCCCCAATAAACATGCTCTTAGTGAGCATTTATCTAATTTAATCTCATTTTAGGTGCAGTCAGCTAAATCACCTTTTAATTATTTGGTTTTGGTGCTGTTCCATTATGTTCAATCAAGTTTTTTTTTTTATTGTGTCTTCCGGTACTCTATGTGTGGTGCTATAAGCTCCTGTCAAATGCTTATGTGATTGTAATCTTCTTGTAAACTTTGTGTTTTTTTTGGTCAAATTGTAAACTTTGTGTTAATTTAAGTTTAGCTAGGTGTTAATAAAAAAGTTTAACTGGTGTTTTACCTGCATATCCAGACATAATTATTATAATATGTATATATACTATCAAGTCAATTATGAAACTAAATAAACGATAATTTTACCATCAAATTCTTTTATCACATTTAACGATGTATTTCATAGTTCTAATTAAAGTAACATTGTTTCCTCAACTTAAAAAACTTTACTCGATGTAACGAGCCGAGCTTCAGTAATCAAATATAATTAATCTAAACCAACACTTATATCGGGCACTTTTTATTAATAATCAAATTTTCAGAAAATACATTCTATTAAAATTAGCCAATGATCATATCAGTTTTTAGTAAAATCTCGTAATCTTTATTTTTTTCAATATAATTAATTATTATTTCAATTATATATATATATATATATATATATATATATATAATATATATATATATATATATATATAATTTTACTATTCTTATTATTAGTTTTGATAATAACACGGTAATTAATATTTTAGAAAATGATAATATAATAATTAAAGCTAATTTATCATTAAGCATAATTTATAAATTCATTATATATATCAAGAAATTATTTTTTTTTCTTATAAAAAATACATTTTTTACTGTTTGGATAACATTTATTATGTTACTTTAATTAATTATCTAATATAATAAAATTTGATAATTTTAGAGGGGGAGGGGTCCACCTGCAGCAAAAAACGTTTCCTCAATTGCCTAATTAAGAGACGTATTTTGTGTGTTATAAACTGTTCGCGGACCAACTGACACGTGGCGACCCGTGATTGGTTCATTTTTTAATTTTTTTTCTTTTTAAAAAAAAGAAGAAAAGAAGAAACCGAAATGGGTTTCCCCCAATAAACATGCTCTTAGTGAGCATTTATCTAATTTAATCTCATTTTAGGTGCAGTCAGCTAAATCACCTTTTAATTATTTGGTTTTGGTGCTGTTCCATTATGTTCAATCAAGTTTTTTTTTTATTGTGTCTTCCGGTACTCTATGTGTGGTGCTATAAGCTCCTGTCAAATGCTTATGTGATTGTAATCTTCTTGTAAACTTTGTGTTTTTTTTTGGTCAAATTGTAAACTTTGTGTTAATTTAAGTTTAGCTAGGTGTTAATAAAAAAAGTTTAACTGGTGTTTTACCTGCATATCCAGACATAATTATTATAATATGTATATATACTATCAAGTCAATTATGAAACTAAATAAACGATAATTTTACCATCAAATTCTTTTATCACATTTAACGATGTATTTCATAGTTCTAATTAAAGTAACATTGTTTCCTCAACTTAAAAAAACTTTACTCGATTAACGAGCCGAGCTTCAGTAATCAAATATAATTAATCTAAACCAACACTTATATCGGGCACTTTTATTAATAATCAAATTTCAGAAAATACATTCTATTAAAATTAGCCAATGATCATATCAGTTTTTAAGTAAAATCTCGTAATCTTTATTTTTTTCAATATAATTAATTATTATTTCAATTATATATTATATATATATATATATATATATATATATATATTATATATATATATATATATATATAATTTTACTATTCTTATTATTAGTTTTGATAATAACACGGTAATTAATATTTTAGAAAATGATAATATAATAATTAAAGCTAATTTATCATTAAGCATAATTTATAAATTCATTATATATATCAAGAAATTATTTTTTTTTCTTATAAAAAATACATTTTTTACTGTTTGGATAACATTATTATGTTACTTTAATTAATTATCTAATATAATAAAATTTGAATTTTTTTTTTGGTTATTTTAATATATTAATTTAAAATTAATAATATAATCTAATAAATAAATATAATTTACTTATTAAGCGTAACAACAATTTTAGCTGCTAAATTGCAAAATACAATATAATAAAATTTAGCAGATGAAACTAAAAAACAATCGTATAAGTAAATAGTAAGAAAAAATAAACTAGTTAACATTGTATTTTTTGTTGTTAGAAACTTAATTTATACAAAGAATTATATGTAATTTATTAAAGGTAATATCAATTTTAACTGCTTTGAATTTTAGTGGGGTTTTTACGGGTCTTATCGGTTTATGCATGAAGTTCTAGACTAAGAGAAGCTAATGGACTTGAAACAAAACATGGAGGCCTTGTTCTCATTCTGAAATGAGTGTTTGAAATTGTTCAAGAAAGACCCAACAATAAAATACATGTCATGGTCGAATAATATATCAATCTGACGGAAATTTTTTGACCCTCGACCATGAGAAAAGACGAGACAAGCCAAAGAGTTTTTCGACCACAACTTTCAAATTTTGGTCAAGTCTTTGGTCTTTGGTCAAGTCCAACATATTTATCTAGTTTGTATTTCCTAGAATAAGTTTAGACCTTTGGTCTAACCGGATACGCCCTAAATCGGAAGGATCACTTTAGCTGGGTGTTGGATATGATCAAAGAAGGCAAATGGAACTTATGGAACTGAGATTGATTGAAGGGATCGTCAAGAGATGCGGAATGGCTCCTGATATACCCACGGTCTAAGGCTGACCACCTAAGAACGGATGTAGTGCGTTGGCTAACCACCAAACAACACACAAAGATAAATTAGCTGACCACCAAATCAACAAGCCGATTCACACCAATGAACTAGCTAAAGAACTGTCTCTAGCTCTCAAAGAAAAGAAGAACAAAAATAAACTCAAACTTCAACTTCCTTTATTCATAGAAGAGTTCACATATTTATAGTACAATGAGTCAAGAAAGACTTAAAGAAATTGTAGAAAATAATACATAGAAAAGACATCTTTGACTAAAAATTATAAAGGAGTCAAAGTTGTTGATTTTGATGAAGACCGGTCAAATTGACTCTTCGGTTCACGTTCTGGTAAAGGAACCCTTAGATACTGTCCATGTTCATTCCGAACCAGATGGATGCACGGGGTAAAGATAAGGACGCATGCGGTACTGTCCGGATGGTCCGCCGGATGAAGAATGCATGTCCATCTTTGGTTTCTTCACGACCCAAAGCTAAGTCTGGCTCGATCGTGGTCTTAGAATGTCGAGTCGGTCGGGAAAGACAAGCACTGGTACGGTCAGTTTGGTCGTGGTTCCAGTCGAAGGTCATTTTCGGATGCACGCAGGTCGATTCTGTACATGGTTTGGTCAGTATACTACACGTCTTGGTCAGTGTACCGTCTCGGTTAGTGTACATGTCTCGATCAGTGCACACGGCTTTGGTCAGTGTACACAGCTTTGGTCAGATGGGTGAACCTCGGTTTGGTTGAGCTGGTTGACAAGATCACCATCTTGGACCGTGTCCATGATCCAGCAGGTCGGTGCTCGAACTGGGGCGCATCAGGTTAAGGTCGATGACACAACATATTATGGTCGATAACGATTTGTGCCGAAGGCAAGGAAGCACCAACCATTATGTACGAGGATAATGCAGCGTGTATAGCTCAACTAAAAGATGGATACATCAAAGGATATAGGACGAAGCACAAACTTCCTAAGTTCTTCTTTACCCACGAGTTGCAAAGGCCTAACGAGGTTCAAGTGGTAGCAAGTACGATCAAGTGAGAACTCAGTCGACCTATTTACCAATCTCTATCAAACTCTACGTTCAAGAAGCTAACACACCAGATTGGAATGCGTCGACTGAAAGACCTACAGTGAGCACTACAAG
>CAJHQP010010699.1:0-17714 GCA_905132765.1 Moricandia arvensis
TCCTTGATGATATTTGGGTCTGTAATATTTTCTTTGATATGCATAATAGATGGAAAAGTCATATTGTTTTGTGCTCTGGAGACATCCTTGTCTATAATACTTTCTTTGACCTGATAACCAACTTGACTTGTCCAAAAGAAGCTGTGAAAGGTATAGGTGAAAAGAGGAGCTACAATGATCAGAGTATCACTGATGAGTCTTTGGCTAAGTTGGAGAAGCACCAAACAAATCTTGAAAACTGTCTAGTCGCCAGCTGTGATATAGGAGTAGTCAGAAGATCATATCTCATCAACGAAAACGATTTAGGCCATGAAACAAACTGCATTAGAAACTTAACTCATCAGGCTATCACGTCGATTGGGAATCATGTCCAAAGATTCTCAGGTGAAAGAGTTATGGGTTCTATAATTCAGGTGATCCTATCTCTACTTTGTTTGAATTTGATGTGATCATGGACCAGCCAACTAATGGAGATGGTGAACTGATGGACAAACCAATTGATGAAGATGCATTGTCTATTCCAGAAGGGCCTATGACTCGTTCCAGATCAAAGAAGCTCAAGGAAGCTATTGGAGGATTACTTAAGATGTCACTCATACAAGAAGATTGTCTTGGCCAAAGCTTGATCAACCAAGACACCCTCACCACCATTCAAGCTACCCCTTTATCAAGCTGATCATCGACTAGGCAAGCAACCTAAGTGTGCTCTTTTTCCCTACCTTTGGTTTTGTCCCAATGGGTTTTCTAAAGTTAGGTTTTTAACGAGGCCTTAGTTTGCTTCACAAATCACCTAGTTGATGTATCTTAGGATATGCATGATATGTATGCATATTAGGACCGACCACATTTCTATCTTAGTTTAAGTTTAGACTATGGTTTTTATTTCATTATGATTCTCGAAACCTAAAGGAGCCTGTTCCTTGGTTTTCTATTTAAACTCGTGTAAACCTCTTTCTAAGGTACGCAGTCTTTTAACCTAAACCTTTTGTATTCTCTCTTTCTCTCTGATCTTTGTCGAGTGCAAGAGCTTGCTGGTGAGTCATATCCGGCGACTAAGGGTTCTAGTTTGGTGTGTCATATCCGATCTAGTGCCTAGGAGTATCAAGGAGATCTTCCACACCTCTTTGTGTCACCAATCGATCCACAAGCCTTGGTAAACTTGAGTCTTTGATTCGTTTACGCAAGGATCTATCCCAAACAATCCAGAGAAGCATCCTAGGAACGTTTTAAGTGGTATCAGAGCATCTCTGGAAGGGGAGTTCTCGTTATCCTTTCTGTTTTCGATCCGATCTTTTCATATTCTCTTAAGTTTTTGATCGATTTGTGTTTTGTGTTGATCATAACGAGTGATCTGATCTTGTTCTTGTGTTTATCGATTGATCTTTTCATCCTTGTGAGTTCTATTGATAAATCTGATCGTTTCATTTATAAAACTGAGAAATCTAAAAGTGTGTTCATCGATTCAATCTGTGATCTATTCATCTACTCTGTTGTTGTGATTGATCATTGTTCTCTGATCTGAAATCGATTGATCTATTCTTATACTAGTTCTAAATCAATTGATCTTTGTTTGTTTCGCGGAAAGTTGATTGATTTACAAGTCTAGATCACGGATTTTTTTTGAAAATCGTTTTGAATACTTGTAGTTTACGTTACAAATTTGTGATCTCGAAATTGAAAAGTTGATTGTGTTTTGATCCATTCTGTTGATTCATAGATCATCAAACTGTGTTAGGACCTTAGTCGATTGTGTCTTTGATAAGTTTTCTGATCTTGTTTGATCAAAATCCTTTGGAGTAATCGATTTGAATCTGTTACTTGTTGATCAAGTTTCTGTTTCGAAAATTCTTGTTCAAGTAAACTTGTTTCCTTGTCGTTTCGATTTGAACTCTTTACTGGTTGAGTGTTTGATTTGTTCCAGGAACAATGGGGAATGAATCAGATGAGGAAGCCGCACTGATGAGAAGGAACAAGCTGTTGATGGAGGCCATGACCCAACAACTCAATCAGACTATGATCTCCACCATGGGAGACCTGATGAAGGCTAACATTAAGGAGTTGCGTGATGAACTTATGCAAGAGATCAGGAAAACTACTGGTCAAGGCACTAGCAATGAGCCTAGAAGAGAAAGGGCAATCCCCACACGCCAAGAACATGCTGGTTCCCAAGAAACTGACAACTACTATGAACGCTATCATAGTTCTGCTTCTAGAGAAAGCAGGAGAAGGCAGAGGCGTGATCATGATGGTAGGAGACACCAAAGGGATGAGTTTGCTGGACTAAAACTGAAGATACCTCCTTTCCATGGCAAGGCTGATCCGGATGCCTATTTGGAATGGGAAAAGAAGATAGACTTGGTCTTTGATTGTCAGCAGTACACTCAAGCTCAAAAGATACAACTAGCAGCCACCGAGTTCTATGATTATGCTTTGAGCTGGTGGGATCAGTTGGTAACCACTAGGAGACGAAACCAGGAGAATCCAGTTGAATCATGGCATGAGATGAAATCAATCATGCGCAAACGGTTTGTCCCAAGTCATTATCACCGAGATCTACATCAGAAACTAAGGAAGCTCACTCAAGGATCAAGGACCGTAGAAGAATATTTTCAAGAGATGGAGCTACTGATGATGAGAGCAAACATATCTGAAGATAGAGAAGCCACTATGTCTCGGTTTCTAGGAGGACTCAACCGAGAGATCCAAGACAATGTGGAGATGCAACAATATGTTGAGCTAGAAGAGATGTTGCACAAAGCTATACTTGTGGAACAACAACTCAAAAGGAAGGGACACTCTCGTTCCAAATATGGAGCCTCAAGGTATCTAACACCTAAAGAGGAGAAACCAGCCTACACTAAGGAAAATAAGCCATACCCTAAAGAAGAAACAAAACCAAGTGCCATCTTTGGGAAAGATAAAGGAAAGGCCGAAGCTACCAGTTCAAGAGCTAGGGATGTCAAGTGCTTCAAGTGCCAAGGAAGAGGGCACTATGCCAATGAGTGCACCAACAAACGCATCATGATCTTACTGGAGAGTGGAGAGTATGAGTCTGAGGACTACAGATCCGAGTATGATCATGATGATTCTGAGGAAGAATATGAAGAAGAACCAGTGAGAGGAAGATTGTTGGTGGCTAGAAGACTCTTGAACCTACAAACCAAGACTGAGGAACTTGAGCAACGTGAAAACCTTTTCTAGACGAGGTGTTTGGTGCAAGGAAAGGTTTGTAGTCTAATTGTGGATGGTGGAAGCTGTGTTAATGTTGCTAGTGAAACAATGGTAAAGAAGTTGGGACTGGAAGTTCAAAGGCATCCAAAACCATACCGGCTACAATGGCTCAATGAGGAAGGTGAGATGAAGGTGTCCAGTCAAGTGATGGTGCCTCTAGCCATTGGACGATATGAGGATGAAGTCCTATGTGATGTGTTACCAATGGAAGCATGTCACATCCTCCTTGGACGGCCTTGGCAATCAGATAGGCGTGTGGTATATGATGGCTATACCAACAAGCATTCCTTTGAGTTCAAAGGAAGGAAAACTGTTGGAAAAGCTAAGAAAAGCTAAGAACATGAACTCACTCTTTAAGAATGGAAGAGACAATCAACTTGTGATTGAATCCTCTCAGCAAAAATAATCTACACAACCATCTGAATCTAGAGAGATTAAGTGGCTGTGAGATTGATACAATAACTCTAGAATTAAACTAAGAGCAGAATAAAACTCTAGTATGAATCTATCCTTGTGAAGTAACACAACACTGATGGTTTGTGTTCTTTAAGCTACAAGGATTTAGAATCAGTAAGCTAGAGAATAGAAGAAAATAAAGAAGAGTTTAGACTAATTTAGAGTGAATGGGTAAGCACTGATCTGCTCTTAGGCAGACCCAAATCCGTGTAACTCTATCTCTCTACATTGTGAATGATTTGCTAAACACTTAGTAAAGAAGATGGAAGTACACGAGTTTTATAGAAAGCTTATCTCTTATTTTCTTGTGTTTCCATTACAATGAGGCTGCCTCTTTATTTATAGAGGAGAGCCTTAGGGTTTACAGCAGCAGAAACAAGACAAAGGCTGAATAAACAATTCATAACTAACAAATGAATAAACTAAGCATGAGGGAGAAGCCAAGAGAGTTTCTGCAGCAAGGAAGAGATAGTGACAGCTCCCAACAACTCTCTTTCTCTTAAGAGAACATGTGACTTTTATTCTAATTAAATCCCCACTTGCCTCAGCTCACTCCAACGGTCAGGAGCTTAATTTAAACTTCAAATATGCTTCAGAATATTAATCTGGACGAATTCCACACCTTCCTTGTCTCCCAAGTCATTCTACGTTAAGTTTGGTAACTTGCAAGCCAAGACTGTACGGACAGATTCAAATCTGCTTGTTCCGGATTTGCTTGTTCTCTTTATCACCTCCAGCTTTATTTAATCCTCATTCCAATACTCCCCCTCAAGCTTGACCATAGGAGATCCTTGGGCAAGCTTGGAACTGAGAGTACTTGCCTCATTAAAACCTAAGAATAGAAAACCCTTTGGGATAAAACCACACTTAGGAAAAGAGTACAAGCCTCTCAGCCTAGGGATTGGCCAGTGAGTTTATGAGCCTTATGGTGAGGTTGAGTGACTCATAAACTCTGTTTCATGGCCTCTCTTCAATGTCAAATAAGCACCCTTTACTTCATACTCAGATTAGGCGCCACTTGCTTCACACTTCAAGACCATTTGCAGAAGATACTTCTCTTCTTTCATATGGAGATGCTTGGCCTTCACTTATGTTTGGCCTTCTCATCTCCACACTCTAATACCCTCCCTCAAGCCTGGACTGCTGGGTCATCACGAGGGTTTATGGACCAAAGGCCAAGCTTGCAACACACAAATGACTACCTCATTAAAAACCTCACCATGTAAAACCCCTTGGGATAAAACCATGATGAGGGCAAAAAGAGTATAGCCTTTGCGGTACATTTGGATAGCTATGACCTTGGCTTTATTTGGACTTGAAACTTCTTTGCTCATGGTCCTCTTTGCAGTTTGAACATGTCTTTGAACCGCCATGACCTGAACTGATTGTTGATGGTGTTGGCGCCATGATTTGAACTTGTGCACCACCTCTTTCTTTAACACAAAATGGAAGTACACACTGCTCCATGGCTGTGTCTTCTTGATGCTTCATCATGAAGCATACTGACCCTTAGCTAACATCTTGCTGGTGAGTTGATTCATCACTTTCCTACAGCCACTTCTCTTCAAGATCTTCTTGTCTTGGGTCCATGAATCTGAGGCCATTGGTTCTAACCCCCAAAACTTGCTTCTGATGTTGCTCTAGATCAACCAAACTTGTATTGTCTTCTTGAGACAACCAAGTACAAACACCAATCACAATTCTTAAACTTAGAACCTGTTGAGTATGGACAGATTCAAAGCACAAAATTAGTGAATGATGGAGAGAATAAAGTAACCAGAGAATTAGTAACAAGAGTATGAGAGAATATGAGAGAATAATGGAGAGTAAGAGTAAGAGTAAGAATGAGAGTTTTGCGGAAGCAATTTTAGAACTGCCAAGTGAATCAATGGAATGGTCCATGATCCACCAGGGCGAGAACCAGTCACATCTGAGCTGATCCATCAACTTCCACCCTAAAGGTCTCCATTGGTTCTAACTACAGTATGTGCTTGCACCTCCAGGCAACAGACTCCTTCTGTCAAGCTGATCCATCGCTTTCCACCAGACTCTTCACACCAGGTTCTTCAAGCTGGGGCAATCGGTTCTAACTTCAGATATGTTCTGTGCCCACACATTTAACTTCATGTCTCAATGAGACTATCATCATATCAATCATTTGAATCTGTGAACTTAGAAAATCAAAGGCAAAATCAGTGGTGGAACTTCCTAGTGAGGGCACACTCACGCTTGTGGAAGTTCCAAAAGTGCCAAAGGAGAAAGCAAGAATGCATTAAACAGAGAGTGAATGATCATTGTAAAATGAGAGTATAAGTAACCAAAGTATAAAGAGTGTTAGAAGTAACCAGAGTAAAATGGATGGACAGAGTCTTGCTCTGTTTTGCGGAAGCTATAGTCAAGGCATAAGGCTGACAAACACATCAGAGCATCATGCTCAAGTATGCATCATGGCTGAGCCACAGTGTTGGTGAGGCATTCACTTCCCACCAGTTTACAGGAGCAAGAGGACAACTCACTTCATCGGAGTTTCCAAGTAAGCAGAAGCATCTTCAGTCCATGACCTTCAAGGTTCTATGGCTGAGCAAAACATCAAACCACAGCCCTAAGGCGTTCATGGTTGATCAACAATTCTGGAGAGGCAATAACTTCTCAACCAGTCTTTTATTTCATGGATGCAAGGACATGCTCCCTTCAAGAGATTCCTGCAACCTTAACAACAACAATACCTCATTAAGGGATTAGATCACACAAAGGTGATTTCTGGAGAAAAAGAACAAGAGTCAATGGAACACAATTCTTTGTCCATCAACCAAGTTCAAAGGCCATAAAGGCCAAGAGAAGAAAATGGTTTTACTAAACACTTTTCTAAGGATTTAAAACCTTTTAAAATGGTTTTACTAAACCAAGAGTTCATCAAGAACTTATCAAAATAATTTTTAAAAAATACTTTCCAGAATTTTAGATTACTTTTCAAAACATTTTCATAAGGGGAAATCAATTTCTAAAATATTTCCAAGCTTGTAACAAACCAAGCAAAGATACTAAAAAATAAATTTAAAATACTCTGGAATATTTGAAAAACATTTTTCAAAGGCAGAAATTGTTTTAAGACAAATCCCTTTCAAAGAGCTTTTCTTTAAATCTGAAACTCAAATGCTCTTGCAAATCATTTTTCATCAATTCACCATCAGTCTCTCTCCCTCCCTCAAGCATTGGTTTCACTAGACACAAAGTCTTTTACCAAGTTTAAAAATATTGAGAGACAAAGGGGATAAAAGACTGCTACTGTTTTAAGGAGAAAGAACTTCATCTTTGTAAACAATCAATTTTAAACCAAAACAGATGAAGTCTTTTGTTCCATTGCCCTCCCTTAGGCTTTGTTATTATAATCCCAACTCAGGATCAGGACCAAAGCTTACACATAGGAGAGAGGAACCAACAAAACCGAACTTCATCTTGTCCTCTTAAAAGAAGTCATTAGACAAGATGAAGAACACACACATTTTTGAAATCGATTCAAGTGTTTTTTTTTCAAGACACAAGTATAATCTTTTCTCCCTCCCTCAGGCTGGTAAGAACATATTTCAGTCTTTCATCCAAACCTTAAACAATGAGGAGATCAAGGGGAGAGTCACTGATTAAAAAAAAACATTTAAAGATTGCATCTTGAATTTTGGAAAACATACTTCATCTAAACTCTCTACTGCCCATGTTTTGAATCCCAGCCACACAGCTCATTAAAACTATTTCAAAGTGAGAGAGAGCTTCAGAATGAAGAAAATCAAAATATAAGAAGTGAGTTCAGCCCAAGAGAGCAACTATGCTCTGATACCATGTTGGAAAAGCTAAGAAAAGCTAAGAACATGAACTCACTCTTTAAGAATGGAAGAGACAATCAACTTGTGATTGAATCCTCTCAGCAAAAATATTCTACACAACCATCTGAATCTAGAGAGATTAAGTGGCTGTGAGATTGATACAATAACTCTAGAATTAAACTAAGAGCAGAATAAAACTCTAGTATGAATCTATCCTTGTGAAGTAACACAACACTGATGGTTTGTGTTCTTTAAGCTACAAGGATTTAGAATCAGTAAGCTAGAGAATAGAAGAAAATAAAGAAGAGTTTAGACTAATTTAGAGTGAATGGGTAAGCACTGATCTGCCCTTAGGCAGACCCAAATCCGTGTAACTCTATCTCTCTACATTGTGAATGATTTGCTAAACACTTAGTAAAGAAGATGGAAGTACACGAGTTTTATAGAAAGCTTATCTCTTATTTTCTTGTGTTTCCATTACAATGAGGCTGCCTCTTTATTTATAGAGGAGAGCCTTAGGGTTTACAGCAGCAGAAACAAGACAAAGGCTGAATAAACAATTCATAACTAACAAATGAATAAACTAAGCATGAGGAAGAAGCCAAGAGAGTTTCTGCAGCAAGGAAGAGATAGTGACAGCTCCCAACAACTCTCTTTCTCTTAAGAGAACATGTGACTTTTATTCTAATTAAATCCCCACTTGCCTCAGCTCACTCCAACGGTCAGGAGCTTAATTTAAACTTCAAATATGCTTCAGAATATTAATCTGGACGAATTCCACACCTTCCTTGTCTCCCAAGTCATTCTACGTTAAGTTTGGTAACTTGCAAGCCAAGACTGTACGGACAGATTCAAATCTGCTTGTTCCGGATTTGCTTGTTCTCTTTATCACCTCCAGCTTTATTTAATCCTCATTCCAATAAAAACTACCTTGGTACCTCTCACTCCTAAGGAGGTTCAACAAGATCAACTCCAGCTCCAAAAGAAGAAAGAAATCGACCTCAAACCAGACCAAAGCAAGCAGCATAACTTCTATGCCAAACAGGGAGAAATCAAAAGAACTCTATACTCTCAAACTCCTGTTCTATTGCTTGTCTTTAAAGAATCTCTACTAACCATCACTGATCTCCCACCGGCATACCCGAGTGAACTTGTCTCTCTTTTACAGGAATATGATGATGTCTTTCCTGAAGACAATCCCATAGGTCTTCCACCAGTAAGAGGGATTGAGCACCAAATTGATTTTGTTCCTGGATCAACACTTCCAAACCGTCCAGCCTACAAAACTAATCCAGTTGAGACTAAGGAATTGCAAAGGCAAGTAGAGGAACTGATGGAGAAGGGCCACATCCGAGAAAGCTTAAGCCCATGTGCAGTTCCAGTTCTCCTTGTGCCTAAGAAAGATGGTAGCTGGGGCATGTGTGTTGATTGTAGAGCAATCAACAACATAACAGTGAAGTATCGCCACCCTATTCCTAGACTAGATGACATGTTAGATGAATTACATGGCTCATGCATTTTCTCTAAAATAGATTTGAAGAGTGGATACCATCAAATTAGGATGAAAGAGGGTGATGAATGGAAAACTGCATTCAAAACTAAACATGGTCTATACGAGTGGTTAGTCATGCCATTCGGGCTCACAAATGCACCTAGTACATTCATGAGATTGATGAACCATGTCCTTAGGTCTTTCATAGGTCATTTTGTTGTGGTTTACTTTGATGATATCCTGGTCTATAGCAAAAGCTTTGAGGAACATTTAGGTCATCTTAGGGCTGTCCTTGATGTTTTGAGACATGAGAAACTTTATGCTAACCTTAAGAAGTGTACCTTCTGCACGGATAACTTGGTTTTTCTAGGATTTGTGGTAAGTGCAGATGGGGTTAAAGTGGACGAGGAGAAGGTTAAGGCCATCGAAGACTGGCCAAGTCCAACCACAGTAGGAGAAGTAAGGAGCTTCCATGGACTTGCTGGCTTCTATAGACGCTTTGTGAAGGATTTTAGCACCATAGCAGCCCCTCTGACTGAAGTTGTCAAGAAAGATGTTGGATTCAAATGGGGAGAAGCACAAGAAACTGCCTTCCAAACACTTAAAGAGAAGCTTACTCAATCTCCTCTCCTTATACTTCCTGATTTCTATAAAACATTTGAAATTGAATGTGATGCCTCAGGGATTGGTATTGGTGCTGTATTGATGCAGGATAGGAAGCCTATAGCATACTTTAGTGAAAAACTTGGAGGCGCAACCCTCAATTATGCTACCTATGACAAGGAGTTGTATGCATTAGTCAGAGCTTTACAAACATGGCAACATTACCTCTGGCCCAAAGAGTTTGTGATCCACACGGATCATGAATCCCTCAAGTATCTAAAAGGACAAAGCAAGCTCAGCAAGAGACACGCAAGGTGGGTGGAGTTCATTGAGACTTTTCCCTATGTCATCAAGTATAAACAAGGTAAAGAAAACATAGTTGCTGATGCACTATCTCGAAGGTATGTACTCTTGAACACTCTTGATGCCAAGCTATTAGGATTTGAGCAACTCAAAGGTATGTATGAAACTGATAAAGATTTTGGGGATGCCTACAAGTCTTGTGAAAAATTTGCTGCTGGGCATTACTTTAGACAGGATGGGTTCTTATTCTATGACAATCGTTTGTGTGTGCCTAACTGCTCGTTGAGAGATTTGTTTGTCAGGGAATCTCATGCAGGAAGCCTCATGGGGCATTTTGGAATTTCCAAGACCCTTAAGGTTTTGCAGGATCATTTCTTTTGGCCACACATGAAGAGAGATGTTGAACGAATCTGTGGAAGGTGTGAAACGTGCAAACAAGCTAAATCCAAGGTCCAATCTCATGGTTTGTACACTCCATTACCTATCCCTTATCATCCATGGAATGATATCTCTATGGACTTCATTGTAGGATTGCCTAGAACTAGAACTGGAAAGGATTCTATCTTTGTTGTGGTAGATAGGTTTTCAAAAATGGCACATTTCATTGCTTGCCACAAGACTGATGATGCAATACACGTAGCCAACTTGTTCTTTAAAGAGATAGTCCGTTTGCATGGCATGCCTAGAACTATAGTGTCAGATAGATGATGCTAAATTTCTAAGTTATTTCTGGAAGACCCTTTGGTCTAAACTAGGCACTAAGCTATTGTTCTCAACCACATGCCATCCACAAACTGATGGGCAAACCGAAGTAGTCAATAGGACACTAGGAACTCTTTTGAGAGCATTCATTAAAAAGAACTTGAAATCATGGGAAGACTATTTGCCTCATTGTGAATTTGCATACAATCATGCTATGCATTCTGCTTCTAAGTTTTCACCATTTGAAATTGTTTATGGGTTCAATCCCACCTCTCCTTTGGATCTAATGCCTTTACCTGAGTGTGAAAGAGTTAGTAAGGATGGCAAGAAGAAGGCTGAGATGGTACAACAGATTCATGAGCAAGCTAGACGTAACATTGAAGATAAAACAAAGCAGTATGTCAAACATGCCAACAAAGGAAAACATGAGAAGGTGTTTGAAGTTGGTGACCAAGTGTGGGTATATCTAAGGAAATAGAGATTTCCAAATGAAAGGAAATCTAAACTGATGCCGCGGGTTGATGGACCTTTTGAGGTCATAAAGAAGATCAGCAACAATGCCTACAAGCTGGACCTCCAAGGTAAGTATGATGTGAGTAATAGCTTCAACGTTACTGACTTGATCCCTTTTGTCGCAGATGAGCCAGATTTGAGGACAAATCCTTTTCAAGAGGGAGGGGATGATGTGATCATGGACCAGCCAACTAATGGAGATGGTGAACTGATGGACAAACCAATTGATGAAGATGCATTGTCTATTCCAGAAGGGCCTATGACTCGTTCCAGATCAAAGAAGCTCAAGGAAGCTATTGGAGGATTACTTAAGATGTCACTCATACAAGAAGATTGTCTTGGCCGAAGCTTGATCAACCAAGACACCCTCACCACCATTCAAGCTACCCCTTTATCAAGCTGATCATCGACTAGGCAAGCAACCTAAGTGTGCTCTTTTTCCCTACCTTTGGTTTTGTCCCAATGGGTTTTCTAAAGTTAGGTTTTTAACGAGGCCTTAGTTTGCTTCACAAATCACCTAGTTGATGTATCTTAGGATATGCATGATATGTATGCATATTAGGACCGACCACATTTCTATCTTAGTTTAAGTTTAGACTATGGTTTTTATTTCATTATGATTCTCGAAACCTAAAGGAGCCTGTTCCTTGGTTTCTATTTAAACTCGTGTAAACCTCTTTCTAAGGTACGCAGTCTTTTAACCTAAACCTTTTGTATTCTCTCTTTCTCTCTGATCTTTGTCGAGTGCAAGAGCTTGCTGGTGAGTCATATCCGGCGACTAAGGGTTCTAGTTTGGTGTGTCATATCCGATCTAGTGCCTAGGAGTATCAAGGAGATCTTCCACACCTCTTTGTGTCACCAATCGATCCACAAGCCTTGGTAAACTTGAGTCTTTGATTCGTTTACGCAAGGATCTATCCCAAACAATCCAGAGAAGCATCCTAGGAACGTGTTAGAATTTTGCTAAGTTTAGAACATCTCAAACCTATCTATGGCGACCAGGTGAGCATGCTAAGATAAGTGGTCATGTTTTCAATGATTCTTTTATCACTCTTCATCCAGATATAATACTCTTGTTTTTATCAAAAAAGCCAAGTATAGATTTTAGGAAAGCTTTGAAGGGTGTAAGGAGAAGCTACAAGCGTGAAGAAGATATGAGGTTCAAACCACCATATTTGGACCAGGATAAGCACCAAGGCGTCACTTGCTTCATCATCATCAAAGAAGCACCTCCAGATGCAACATACAAGCCAAAACCGAGCAGAAAAGGATTTGGACTATTGCTCTTACTCTATGATAAAATTTTATGTGCTAACTTATTGTGTGTCAAAGAGTATGATGCAGGTTTGAGTAGTGAATCAGGAATCAAACGGTTCAGTCCCTTCTACATATCCGAACCATTCAGAAACAATGCCTATCAAAGAGGCTTTCAAGGTAAGTGTAATCTGATTTCAAACTTTGATGTTACTGACTTGGTCCCCTCTATTGCAGGTAAAACAGATTTGAGGACAAATCTTTTTGAAGAGGGAGGGGATGATGTGATCATGGACCAGCTTACTAAAGAGGACAAAGGGAGCTTAGATGATGTGATCATGGACCGGATCACTAAGAAGAACAAGGAGAGTCTAGATGAGCCACATGAAGCCACAATGCACCAGCAGCCTGGTGATGATGCTCTAGCCATTCCAGAAGGTCCCATGACTCGTTCCAGAGTCAAGAAACTTAAGGATAATGTTGTTGGATTACTCACTTCACATCCACAACAAGAAGAAAGTCTTGGACAAGGTTTGATCCGAGATGTCTTGATCACCATTCAAGCCATCTCTACATCAAGCTGAGTTAGTGTCTAGGCAAGACACTTGGTGCGTGCTCTTTTCCTTGCTTTTGGTTTTGTCCCACGAGGTTTTCTGGAGGAAGGTTTTTAACGAGGCCACAACTTGTCTTACACATCACTTAGGCTCTATCTCGGCCCAAGACTAGCAGAAGTTCACATTTTATTACATTTTAAAGCTTATGTTATTTTTAAACTATTGTTTTCCTTTTTATTATTTTGAAACCCTAGAGAGCCTGTTCTCTGGTTTCTTTTATTTAAAGGGTTCTCCTAACCCTATTGTACTCAAGCAATCAATAAACCACGAGTTTCTTTTCTCTCTTGACGGCTCTCTCTCTCTAGAAGTTGTCGAGTTCTGGTGTGTAATATCCAGAGACCTAAGGGCTTCTTATTTGGTGTGTCATATCCAGATCAGTCGCCTAGTAGTATCAAGAGATCATCCATCCCTCTTGTGTCACCATTCAATCCATAAACCTTGAAGAACTTGAGTCTCTGATTCGTTCTTGCAAGGATCTATCCATCCCCATCAACCAAAGAGCATCCTAGGGGCGCATCAATGAACTTCATGGTTCTTGTTATTTTTCTAAAATTGATTTGAAAAGTGGGTATCATCAGATCAGAATGAAAGAGGGGGATGAATGGAAAACTGCTTTTAAAACAAAACATGGCTTGTATGAGTGGCTTGTGATGCCATTTGGTTTAACAAACGCCCCTAGCACTTTTATGAGACTCATGAATCATGTTTTGAGATCTTACATAGGGTTGTTTGTTGTGGTTTACTTTGATGACATCCTAATTTACAGTAAAACCTTGTCTGATCATGTTGAACATCTGAGAAAGGTTTTAGATGTCCTGAGGAAAGAAGTCTTGTTTGCCAACTATAAAAAGTGCTCTTTTGGAACAGATAACCTTGTCTTTTTAGGTTTTGTTGTTACTTCTCAGGGAATACAGGTGGATGAAGAGAAAGTGAAAGCTATAAGAGAGTGGCCAACCCCTAAAAACGTGGGAGAAGTGAGAAGTTTTCATGGTCTTGCTGGATTCTATAGGAGATTTGTGAAAGACTTTAGCACCATTGCTGCACCTCTCACTGAAGTGATCAAGAAAACTGTGGGTTTCACTTGGGGACCAGCTCAAGAAGAGGCTTTCAATCTGTTAAAAGGGAAGTTGACTAATGCACCACTTCTTATGCTTCCTGATTTTGTAAAAACTTTTGAAATAGAGTGTGATGCTTCAGGTGTAGGTATTGGGGCAGTTCTAATGCAGGAGAAGAAACCCATAGCTTATTTCAGTGAAAAGCTTGGAGGTGCAACATTGATTTATCCAACCTATGACAAAGAGATCTATACCTTGATCCACGCACTCCAGACTTGGCAACACTATCTCTGGCCCAAGGAGTTTGTCATTCATACTGATCATGAATCCTTGAAACACTTGAAGGGTCAGCAAAAGCTCAACAAAAGACATGCCAAATGGGTGGAGTTCCTGGAAACATTTCCTTATGTCATTCAGTACAAACAAGGTAAGGAGAATGTGGTTGCTGATGCCCTTTCTCGGAGGTACACTCTTCTCTCTACTTTGGAAACTCAACTCCTCGGTTTTGAACAGATTAAGTCATACTATGCCACTGATCCTGATTTCAAAGAAGTCTATCTTAAGTGTGACAAGATTGCTGTAGAAAAACATTTCAAGAATGATGGCTTTCTGTTTTATGAATCAAGATTGTGTGTTCCTAACTGTTCTTTGAGAGATCTCTTTGTCAGGGAAGCACATGGAGGAGGATTGATGGGTCAATTTGGCATTGACAAAACTTTGAAGAGTATGCAGCATCACTTTTACTGGCCGAGAATGAGAGAAGATGTGGAGAAGCTGTGTAATCAGTGTGTTACTTGCAAACAAGCCAAAGCAACAAACCAAACCAAAGGTATGTATATGCCTCTGCCTATTCCATCTGAACCATGGGTAGATATCTCAATGGATTTTGTGCTTGGATTGCCTAGAACTAGGAAGGGAAGAGATTCCATCTTTGTTGTAGTAGATAGATTCTCTAAGATGGCTCATTTTATTCCCTGTCACAAAACTGATGATGCTTCTTTGGTTGCTGATTTGTTCTTTAGAGAAGTGGTTAGATTGCATGGAATGCCTAGGTCCATTGTGTCTGATAGAGATACTAAGTTCTTGAGTCATTTCTGGAAAACATTGTGGGCTAAACTTGGAACCAAATTGCTGTTTTCTACTACTTGTCATCCTCAGACTGATGGACAAACTGAAGTAGTTAACAGATCTCTGTCTACTCTCTTGCGTGCAATCATTAAAAAGAATCTTAAGAGTTGGGAGGATTGTTTGCCTCATGTCGAATTTGCATACAACCATTCTGTTCATAGGGCTACTAAGTTTTCTCCATTGTAGATTGTTTATGGGTTTAGCCCTTTGACTCCTTTGGATATGTTGTCTCTGCCTTTGAAAGAACAAGCTAACCTTGATGGCAAGCAGAAGGCCGAGTTTGTTGTGTCTTTGCATAAACAGGTTAAGGAGAACATTGAAGCCATGACAAAGCAGTATGAGAAGTATGCCAACAAAGTAAGGCGTGAACTGATCTTTTATTGACATGAAGACATTTAACAAGAAGAGATCAAGACAGGAACATTTGGTCTAAGTAAAGAGAAGTGATCCGTACAAGACTTGTGAAGCAAGTCTGTCCGTACAATTCCTTGGCGCCCAAGCAACCAACTCTGACCTAGCTTGACTTGGAAGACAAGATGTTTAATTCAAATCGACCAAGAGGGATTCAAACTGGTTTGAATGGTCAAGATACCCGTTGGGAAGCAGAAGCAAGTGGAGGATTTAAATATAGTAAAGATCACATGTTCCATTTAGGGTATGTGGCTGCTGAGGACCTGTCCCTTTCTCTCGGCCAGACCACCTTTGTTTATTCTTTTCTCTTTTGTCTCCCTGTGTCTATTTATGTATTGCTCCAGACCAATATTCAGATCAAGGAAATAAACTCCTTCTCTCTCTTATTCTCTCTGTTGAGTAACACAAACTCTACTCTCTCTCTTAACCATTTCAAATCAAACTCCCTCTCTCTCACCTGTTCTTCATTATACTTCACTCTGTTCTTCACTAAACTAACATGGTATCTGAGCCTCAAAGCTCCTAAACCTATATTTTCTTCCGCAAATCTACTCTACTCACTTCACTCTTTCTTTTCATCCGATTAGTTCTTGATTTTCTTGAAGAACATTCTTTTATCCAGTGGATAATAGCCCTGTTCTTGCGAGTTCATCAAGTATTCTTCCTCATTTTTCTTCATCTCTTCACAAGATAAACAAAGTATACTTGTTCATCTCTGTTTCCTGTTTGCTTTAGTATCCAGAAACTATTTTTTCTTTCTCAAAAAAACTCTTGGATACATCCTTTTACCCACTGGACAATAGCAACTCGAAATGGAGCAAAACAAGGCAGTGGTGATTCCAGTCACTCTAAAAGGAGTGAACTACCTTCTCTGGTCAAGATTGATCAAGAATGCCCTTGGTGGAAGAGGTTTATGGTCCCATATCACTCCAGGTGAGGCGCCAAAACAAACCATTCAAGGAGAAGACGGCAAGGAGCTTGTGGTGGCAGATGAAGGCAAATGGAGTCAAGAACACTTTATGGTGCTGAACATCATCCAGAGCTCACTTGATGGCCCCATAATGGAGGCCTACTCATACTGTGAAACCGCAAAAGAGTTGTGGGATACCCTTCAGAAGGTATATGGAAACATATCCAACCTCAGTAGGGTCTTTGAAGTAAAGAAGGCCATCAACTGCTTGAACCAGGAAGATATGGACTTTAACCAACACTTTGGTAAGTTCAGAGCTCTCTGGGCAGAGCTGGAGATGTTGAGGCCAAGTACTACGGATCCTACCATCCTGAATGAGAGGCGTGAGCAAGACAAGGTGTTTGGTCTACTCCTCACTCTCAATCCAGGTTACAATGACCTCATCAAACATCTGTTGAGGGCAGACAAGTTACCTACCCTTGAGGAGGTATGTGCTCAAATCCAGAAGGAGCAAGGCTCAGTGGGTCTATTTGGTGGAAAAGGTGACTTGAACATGGCTCACAAGGCTGAAGCCTCAGCCAACAAGGTCTTCTTAAAACCAGAGAACTGGCGAGTTACTTGTGAGCATTGCAAGAAGAGTGGTCACATGAAGAACCAGTGCTGGATTCTTCACCCACACCTCAGGCCACCATCAAGATTTAACCAAGCAAGGGCCAGTGAAGCTGTTCAGCAAAAACTCTTAGCCTATGCGTCCAAATGGTGAAGGAAGAGCTCTGGTTTCTACCACCTATGCAGTTGGAGCCACATCTCAACCAGCCCCTGATGATGCCTTCATCCGCAAGTCAGACATTGAGGCCCTTATCAAGGCACTCAATGCAAACTCTGGTAACATCAGTAGAAATGTTTTAAATAAATCATTGAGTGATAAACCATTGATTATTGATTCAGGAGATCTCATCACATGATTAAGGACTCTAGTCTTATTAGCAACATTGAACCTGCCTTAGGAAGTGTAGTAATTGCTAATGGTGATAGAGTACCTATTAGAGCATAGGGAACTTGAAATTGTTTGATAAGGATTCTAAGGCATTTTATATGCCCACATTTGCTTCCAACTTGCTTTCAGTTAAAAAGGCTACTACTGATCTCAATTGCAAAGTTATTTTCAGCCCTAATGATGTTCATTTTCAGGATATTGAGACAAGTAAGATGCTTGGGAAAGGT
>CAJHQP010010700.1:0-17713 GCA_905132765.1 Moricandia arvensis
TATATACATCAGACATGCATCAGATATACATCAGACATGCATCAGATATACATCAGACATGCATCAGATATACATATCACGATGTATAAGCTTTGCATCTACGTTGCACGAAAGCTTAATAGGACGTATGTTCCCCGCTTCGGAACCAGAATTAGAATCGAAATTTTGTGGAAGCTTAAGGAATTTCGATTCCAAAACATTTCTAAAATATTTTATTTAAAAATTCGTTGAAAACTTACAATTCTGTTTTGGAATCACATTTTCATTTAAAAATCCACACAATATCATAAATAAATAAAAATATAAAATCAATTTTATATAGAGAATGAAAATATAAAAGTATTAAAAACAAATACCATAAATTATCTTAATACATTGAGGTTTTTATTAGAAATATAGCATAAATATTCAATTATATTGTGTCAATTATTTATGAAATATTAAATATAATATTTATTATAAACTTAATTTATGTGTATTTTCACAGTTTTAATATGAAATCATTTAAAATTATTATAAATAAATAAATATTTATTTTTAAGTTTAACCATATAACTTTTAGTCCTAAATTTTAAATTCTTCTTAAATTTCAATATATATATACACTTCCAACGGGAAAATGGACTTTTTATTCTCCAAGTATTTGAAATCGGTAATTTTAATACTCAACTATTGTTCGCGTAAAATTATTCCCCAACTAATAGTTGACTGCACAAAGTTATCACCGAAATAGTCAACCGTTAATTGCTAACGGAAAGATAGCGGTTTCCGTCAAATTTTTAACAGTTAACTATTCTAATCATATTTTGCACAGCCAATTATTCGTTCAGGAATAAATATGCGCAAATAATACTTAAATCTTTATTCTGCCGATTAAAAAAACTTGGAGAATTAAAGACATCAATATTTTTTTAGAAAAAAAAACACAATTTAAAGATTCTGAAGTTAGAGATAACTAATATACAAGATTTTTACTTTTTGAAGGAGATTTTTGAATTTTTACAATGATATATAAAATATTACATATTATTATAGTTTAGTTTTATTGTTGATGTACTTTATGTTTATAAAATCACTTATAGATGATCTCTAAAGAACCATATGTTGTAAATTGGATATACTTTAGACAGTTATATGTAGTTATCTCCACTTTAAACAATCACATATTGTACATCATCAATAGAATGCAATGTAATTATCATATATTATGTTATTTTCTTTTGTAAAAATCCAAAATCCTTTTATGAGATTAAGAAGAGTTCATTCAATCTAAAATTTGAGATGATTTAATTTTAACGTGGTTTTAGATGATTTCAACGAATTGCAGAGTTTAAACTGATTTTTGTTAAAGCACTCTAGAATATTACCTAAAACTATAATATTGAAGTTTTAATTTGTTTTAATTAAGAAACTCCACCCAAAAACTCTAAACTCACTTGAAAACTTTAAAACTCTACAACTTAAAATATTTTCAATAGAAATGGATTTTAGAGTACTATATAAAATGTGAAGTTCAATAATAGAGGATTTTAAATGGTTCTTAAAAACATTTATGGTTGAATAACAGTGATTTTTTCATTTTTAATACAAACCATCTAAAACTTTTAGTTGAATACACCCCTAAGTGTCTTGGTATATTTATTCAAATTGAGAACCTTTTTTGTTATGAATTATTTTAAAAAGTATCTTAAATAATTTTATAAACATGAAGTACATCAACAATAAATGCAATTACATTTATTTGTATTATTGTACATGTCATTGTAAAACTTCAAAATATTTTTTAAAAGTTAAAATATTTTATATTGGTTATATATAAATTGAGAATCTTTCAAATTATGATTTTATTTTAAAAGAAGTTGTTGTTTTTAATTCCTCAAATATTTTCAATCGGCAAAATAAATACTCGAGTATTATATACGCATATTTATTCTTCAACTAATCATTGGACTGCGCAACATTATAATTAGAATAGTCAACCGTTAAAATTTGACCAAAATCATTATATTTCCATTAAGCAATTAACAGTTGATTATTTCGATCCTAATTTCGCGCAGTCAACTATTAGTTGGGAAATAATTTTGCGCGAGCGATAATTAAGTATTAAAATTACCGATTTCAATTATTTGGAAATAAAAAGCTCATTTTCCCCACTTCCAACACGTACTAGTTTCTAATTTTTTTTTAAAATATCATGTTTATTTTCATACGCTTCTGCTTTTGATTTGATGTTATATATCTCTGCATCATATCATTGCTTTAACAATACAACAGTAAGTTACAAAACCAGCCAGTTATAATAGACAGTGATATATATGGATGTTTGTGTAACGCGATACTTCCTTGAACACAAGTTATCACTTGATCCAAAAAGGGAAAAAATTATTATATATACTTGCATTCTAAATCAAGTCTCTTGCCGATTATTGGTTAACTATTATCAGCATATAATGAATGATAGGAACACAACAAAAATATAGTTAATGTTTTGTTTTAAAGCTTTGGACAGATTCATCGTCTTCGTCAGCATATAATATCGTTACTACCTGCTATACCATATCATTATATCGGTGAGAGTTTAAAATGTAAAATAAAGGTTACGAATGGAGATAAAATGTAAAATAAAGGTTACGAATGGAGATAAAATGTAAAATAAAAATTACGAATGGAGATAAAATATAAAATAAAGGTTACGAATGGAGGGTCAATACAAAGAGAGTTCTCTCGTACATGCAGTTTTTCCGCACTAAAATTGCAATTTATCTTTTAAAATGCAGTTGCCAGGAGATCTTCATGTAGTTTAATATTTTTTGTTTTTCTGTGAAAAAAACAAGAGATCTATCTACAGTTCTCGTTCTCTCACACTATACAAATTAAGTGGATCAAGTACAAATCATATATGAGAAAAAACATATCAAATAATTTTTATAGTTATAATGGTAGAAAATTTCAAATTAAATTCTATTTAAACAGTAGTAATTACAATAAAAATTAAAATGCATTATATAAATAGTAATAAATATTTCACTAAAACTAAGTTATTATAATTTTAAAATCAAAATACGAAAAAACATTAGTAATTAACAAAATACATTTATTTTCATTAATATATTTAAACCATAATACTATACAGTTACATAATACATATTATATATTTTTTTGTTCACTAATACATATTATAATTAAAACACACAATCATCATATAAATAATTTAACTAAATATAATATATATATATGATGAATAAAAGTAAAAATAAATAGACAATAGGAGTTCTTGTATTGTCAAATTTATATGTAAAATAGAATGAAAATGTGTTATTAATAGAAAAAAATTAAATATATTACTAATCTGTATCAAAATTATTATTATATACGATGTTAGAATTTTTAATTATAACATGTATTATGTAATTGTATAGTATTATGGTTTAAATTTGTATATTAATGGAAGATATATTTATTTTGTTAATTACTAATATTTTTAACATTTTAATTTTAAAATTACATTAACATGATTTTACTGCAATATTTATTATTTTTATGTATTGTGTCATGCCGCATACTCAGGGCGAAGCTAAGTAGTAGGCTATGAGTGCCTACGCACCCACTAATTTTTCATTTTTGATTATTTTATAAGGCAAAACGAGTAGAAATTATCAAATAAAATGGAAATTCATTAGTATTGCACCCATTAATTTGGTTTAGAAATTTTATGCACCCATTAATTTGGTTTAGAAATTTATGCACCCAGTGAAATCTAAGTCAAGACTCACCTCTGTGCATACTGTACTTTAACAAAAAGTAAATACTCTCTCTTTTCAAAGTAAATGATATTTAAGAGAGTTTCTGATGTTTCAAAATAGTTGATCATTTTCATATTTCAATATAATTTTTTACTTTATTAAAAACTGTGTAATCAATGGTATTTTATGAATTATTTGATAATGGTTTGAATAATTTTTAATTTATTTTTAGTAATATTTTAATAATATTTTTAAAATAAAATATAATTTTTTAATAATTGTGCATTAAAACTTCATGTATTTTGGAACAGAAAAAATACTAAAATATATTTATAAAAGCTACTGTATTCTAACGATATTTGTGAACAACTGATGAATTTATTTGACAGCATTTTTTTGGTTTAAATATTTGACAGCTCACTTTCATAACTATACAAATAAAGACATTGCCACTTGAAAAACTTGAAAAGACGTTAAGTAACTATTTTTTTCCTATATAAAAACTTGAGAAGACGTTATTAGGAGCTAAATAAGTATTTTTCCTATATAAAATCTTGAAAAAACGTTATTAAGAGTTAAATAACTTTTTTCCTATATAAAAACTTGAAAAGACGTTATTAGGAGTTAAATAACCTTTTTTTCCTATATAAAACTTGAAAAGACGTTAGTCTTAAGTTCGTAGGAGTTTAATTGGCTAAATTCGTTTCATATGAAAAGCTAAGAGTTATTCTTAAGGGAAATTGGGTCAAGTAACTACAAAATAAAGTATAATTAAGAATCTAACAAAAAAAAATCATCTCTAATATTTCTAAAATATATACTATATTATCCTTTAGTAACCTTTAGTAACCGGTTGACAAAAATAAACATTTTCTTTTTCTATCATTAGTTACTTCCATTACCATTAACGCTTCATTTATATCAACCACACTTCTTCACCAACTACCTCTTTTCACGGATCATGTCTGTGATCAATTGTTGTCACTACAAATTTATAATGATATTAATAGATGATAGTGATCAAATCACTAAAGATAAAGATTAAAATGAATCATATGGGTATGCTTACTGATTAACTATACGATGATTCAAACACATAATAGTGAAAATAAGAGTAAAAGTTGAAGAAGATGAACAGTGATGTTTGTGCAACATACTATTCTATTTTATGGTTATAGTTAATATGCTATTTCGTTTGTTCTATTCTATTTTAATACTACTTGATATTATTTGCTATTTGTATATTTTGATATTTAGGTTAGGGTTTATAATTTCTTTTTGGGTTTAGTAATTAGTGTTTTGGGTTTAGTTTATAGAAAATTTGGGTTGACGTTAGGATAAACATTATTTCTTTCCATGCAATCATAGATATTTCAAAATCAGAACAATATGTACTATACTATTTGGTTTATTACTATTCTATTTGAATAATAATTCATATTATATACTATTTGTATATTTTGATATTTGGTTTAAGGTTTATAATTTTTTTTAGGGTTTAGTGATTAGTGTTTTGGGTTTAATTTATTACATGTTTGGGTTGACGTTAGGGTAAGAATTAACTTCTTCCATGCAATTATATACATTTCCAAAATTTGAATAATATATACTATGCTATTTTGTTGTTCTATACTATTTTTAATTCATGTTATAAAAGATCATTGGTTCCTACATATCCACGTCTTTCACTTTCTTTGTAACAACCACCACTACCTCAACCACCACCGATTCCATTATCTCTTTTACATATTTTAAATCTAGCACCACTTCACCAACGCCACCGTACAATAATCACCACCTTCACTATTTGTAACCTTCACTACCGTAATCACCACTTCCGTTGCCGTGATAATCATCACATGTATTATAATCATCAATTATCTTTTTTATTGTGTACTTGCAATATACAAGGTTACTACCGGAAGAAAAAAGAAAAAAATTGTTATTCATTTTATTATGTCAAATCAATAGCTATATTTTTAATATCAACTACAAAATTGGCTACTTGGCAAATTAACCCTATTCTTAATCACTGTCAGTCCAATCTACACTCTAGAAAAAAAAGACAAAACGTAAACTGGCTCTGGATATAGGAACTCCATATTAAATATTCATCAATAGTTTTTTTTTTGAATGTATTATTAATAGATTTTTTTGAATGTATTATTAATAGTTTTTTTCTGAGAAATATTATTCATTAATAGTTTACATTAGAAAGTCAGTCTTTAGCATAAAAATGATTCATTAACAAGTATCCAGAGTAATGAAATAAAAATTTAGAGGAACCTTTTAGCACGATAGAAATAGAACTGTCATATGGACATAAAATACTTCAAAGGTGAAAACAAAAGCATCAAACATGTCATCGTAAGGCACAAATAATAATCGATTGTACAGTCGCAGATGTAATATTTTCAAAATTTATAAATAATAATAATTAAGTGTTAAAAAAAGCACTTGATAATAAAACTTACACTTCTGTAGCTCTTTTAGAGAGCCAATGTAGGATCTATTAGAGGTGGATTTAGCACTAAATTAATTCCACTGCAAATTGGATCTCAAACCAATGATGAATTGGGCCAACCATCTTGTGTTCCAGGCCCAGAAATTCGATTATCTTTAACGACTTTCAATTTAGGAGGTTGGATCAAAGATTTGAGAGCATTTTATTTTTTTCTCAAATTCCTCCTTATTGTATCTACCATTTATAAATTCTACTTGAAATCTAAGCTTATTGGATTAGTCATTTATAGAAGTTCTCTCAAATTCCAGCTTATTAGAAAATATGGATTTTGTCAACTAAATCCATCAAATGAGATTTGGTGGAACTTGAATGACACTTTATAGTGAAAAAACAACATATTGTGTATGAACACGTTTTGTTTGTTTGTATTTTAGATTTGGATTTGCAAAAAAATGTGTATGAACACGTTTTTTGTTTTCAAGAACATTTGGGGTGAAAAAAGATTATATGTAATAAAATATATTATGTTTGATTATGTTTGTTATTTCTATATTAAAATGTTTGGCGTGTAACATATAAGATGTTGTATGAGGTTTACATAATCTTTTGTTATTTGTTTTTTTTTTATAATTTTCAATTCATAATTAGTGGGTTATTTGTGTTTTATATTTTGGGTTTGAAATGATGGGTTTGGTGAGTTTTACTATTAATGGTTGTATGAACAGTTTAGACTAAACTGTAGAGGATTGGTGTTGTTTACGATTTATGATTTGCTGAACATGATACTGAAGAAGAATGGAAAAGAATGATAGTTGTAACGCAAAATAAATATGTGATATTGAAGTTATCGAAGAGTTTCTTAGGATATGAAACTGGCGCAGCACAAGATCTCAAAGGGAGTTTGTGTAGTCGAAGAATGCCCAAACGTCTCTTTGCTTTCCTGTTTCGTTGATTCAATTAGAATGCAGATAACAAGAGATATTAGGAACTCAAAAGCTCTGTGTAATTCAATAATAATGTAGGTTTTACAATACGTAAGAGCTCCTTATAAAGGGCTAAAAACAAAGCTCAACACCGACTAAAACTAAGACTTATCTATAATGAATAAATAAAACCAATTACCACTAGATAAAGCCAAATCCAAATAACACCCGACAAATAAGGAATCTCGGATATGGACATAACCGAGAGGAAATCAAGGGATGCGCTGCATCAGGTCCCCCCGGGTATGGGAAGATTCGCCTCTGAATCTGGAATCTCATTGTCCCCATGAAACTTAGATAAATACTTGACATTCGAAGTGGTGATATGAGGAGGAAGTTGAACTCGGTAAGCATTTGCATTGATGCGCTCAAGAACTTCAACAGGGCCCAACTTACGGGAGCGTAACTTATTATACTCATGAGCAGGAAGTCTATCCTTAGTCATGACAACCCACACCTGATCACCCGGTTGAAAGAGCAGTTCACGACGCCTCTTGTCAGCACGTTCCTTGTAAGTATGGGCTGACGACTCCAAGTTCTGAGACACCAACTTGTGAACCTCCTGGAGAGAATTTACAAACTCAGTTGCACCACCATGAAAACGAGTCAACTCCGGGAGTGGTGCAAGATCCAATGGACAACGCGGAACCTGTCCATATACTACTTTGAAAGGACTAAACCCAGAGCTGCGATTTGTTGCATGATTGTGAGCAAATTCCGCTTGACAAAGGCGAGATTCCCATGATTTGATGTTGGTACCAACCAACGAACGCAGCATGTTACCCAAAGATCTGTTGACGACTTCTGTCTGACCATCTGATTGTGGATGATACGCAGTGCTCATATCCAAGCTAGTTCCCAACATTTTCCACAAAGAACGCCAAAAGTGACTCAAAAATCTGGTGTCTCTGTCCGACACAATCGACGTAGGCAAACCATGTAAGCGATAAATCTCACCAAAGAAAAGTTGTGCGACTTTAACTGCATCTGTTGTACGCTTACATGGTATAAAATGGACCATTTTAGAGAATCGATCGACGACCACGAAGATAGAATCATTTCCTCTCTGGGTACGCGGTAATCCCAAAACAAAATCCATGCTAAGATCAGTCCAAGGTTGTGTGGGAACCGGAAGTGGTAGGTACAAGCCTGCATTAGACGCCTGACCCTTAGCGAGCTGACAAGCTCTGCATCGCTCTACATAACGCTCAACATCGCGACGTAGACCTGGCCAAAAATAAGAGGCAGTAACCAACTGTAGAGTTCTGTCACGACCCACATGGCCCTCCTTGTGTAGATCATCGATGATCTTCAACCTGAGGCTGCACGCCGGGACGCATAATTGTGATCCTTTGAAGAGGAATCCATCTACGAGTGTAAAATCACTTCGCAACTGGGACTGGACATCAGTCAAAATCTTACTAAAGTACGGGTCTGAGACATAAAGGTCTGCGAAGGAAGCAAAACCCGTAACAGAAGCATGTAAGGTCGTCAGCAAACTATGCCTCCTACTAAGAGCATCAGCCACTCGATTCAGCTTTCCAGACTTGTGGCGAATAGTAAATGTAAACTGTTGGAGATATGAAATCCAATTGGCATGTCTTGCCGAGACTTTGACTTGGCTATCCAAGTGCTTGAGAGCATCATGGTCTGTGAAGATAACAAAGTCACGATGAATCAAATAGTGACGCCAGTGACGAATAGCCTGCACCACCGCATAAAACTCAACATCATACGTAGAGTATCTTCCTCGTGCTCCTGATAGCTTTTCGCTAAAGAAAGCCACCGGACGGGAATTCTGGCTCAACACTGCGCCGATACCTAGTTTGGAGGCATCGCAATGCAACTCGAATGTTGCTGAAAAATCCGGTAAGACTAAGACCGGCGCCGTCGTGAGGCGCTTCTTTATCAACTCAAACGCCGCGTTTGCTGCCGGAGACCACTCGAAAACAGTACCCTTCATACAATCTGTTATTGGAGCCGTAATAGTACTGAAATTGGCGACAAACCTTCTATAAAAAGAGGCTAAACCATGAAAGCTTCGAACTTCCGAAATCGTTTTAGGAGCTGGCCAAGATCGTATGGCTTCTACTTTGCCCTCATCCATCGACAACCCTTTCGTTGATACAACATAACCAAGGAAAAGGACGCTTTTGACGCCCCATTCGCACTTCTGCCTCGCAACAAAGAGGGTCTCGCGTCTCAACACAGAGAGTATCTGTCGGAGGTGATCCAGATGTGACTCCATGGAGTTGCTGAAAATCAAAATATCGTCGAAATAAACGACTACAAAATGACCGATGAAAGGCCTCAAAGCTTGATTCATAATACGCATGAAAGTGCTAGGCGCATTAGATAAACCGAAAGGCATTACCAGCCATTCAAAAAGGCCCTCACGCGTTTTAAACGCCGTCTTCCATTCGTCACCAGGGCGTATACGAATTTGATGGTACCCACTTTTCAGATCGAGCTTCGAAAATACCCTAGCAGAACCAATCTGATCTAATAGATCGTCGAGCCGTGGGATCGGGAACCTATAACGCACAGTGATCTTATTAATAGCCCTACTATCCACGCACATGCGCCAAGAACCATCCTTTTTAGGAATGAGTAAAGCAGGGACTGCACAAGGACTGAGGCTTTCACGAACATAACCCTTTGCCAACAACTCCTCCACCTGTTTGCGCAATTCCTCATGCTCCTGTGGGCTCATCCTATAATGTGGACGATTAGGCAACGCGGCGCCTGGGACTAGATCAATGTGATGCTGAATATCTCTGAGAGGCGGAAGTCCCCGTGGTAACTCCGAAGGAAAAACGTCATCAAACTCAGAAAGAATAGTAGCAATCGATGGATCCACTATCGGGGGAACTGGTTGGGCACCCGGCATAGCGACCAGAGCATAAACAACTTTCTCTTTATGCATTTCGTTTGCGAAGGAAGCATAAGAACAGAGCAAAACAGTGTTGCTGGATCCAGTGCCTTCTCGTAAATGATGTGGGATACTGGAATCTTGTAATGCCGGAGTCAATGGCGCTTCCCGTGTAGGTAGTAACACAATGCGCCTATTTTCGAAGAAGAAACTATACTCATTAGTACGCCCATTATGTGATACTTCGCGATCATATTGCCACGGACGACCTAGTAGCACGTGACTGACGTCCATTGGAACCACATCGCAGTATATCTTATCTTTGTAGTATGCGCCAATAGACAATGAGACCAACACGCGGTGCACAACACGGATGTCAGTACCTTCTTGAAGCCATACTAACTTGTAAGGTGCAAGATGATTAGATCGACGTAAGCCCAATTTGTTTACTGCACTTTCAGAGATAACGTTCCTGCAACTTCCTGAATCAATCACAAAGCTGCAAACCCGTCCGTTAATAGTACAAGTCGACGAGAAGATGTTGGTCCTCAACCAAGGCTGGTCATCTTGTCGCATTGGTGCCAAACACACACGCCTGATCATTAATAAAGTGCCCTTATCTCCCGTGATACGATCATCCACAAGCTCCTCGATAACATTGTCATCGTCTTCTTCATTATCATCATCCCATTTGGTGTCCTCAGCCAGAAGACCACGGCGAGTAGCGTTGGGACATGCAGTTTGTCGATGCCCCGGTTCTCCGCATGAATAACACCGTAGAGCATTAGGCCTTGTTGAGCGCCGCAACTCATCAGCAGTAACCTAAGGTTTGCCAGATGCTACTCCCCTGACACCGTTCACCTCGCTTGTGTCTTTCGTCAAAGACCCTTGATGTGCCCCGTCTCCTGGAAGAGCAGGTTGACGAGTTCGCAAAGCGGAATTCCAATTCGATGATCCTGACTTAAACTGTAACTCAAAGGCGACTGCACGACGATGCGCCTCTGCTACGGTAAGAGGATCAAACTGCGACATGGCATTCTGAATTTTAGGACGCAATCCCCCAATAAACCGAGACACCAGTTGGAACTCACTATCAAATATCTCGTTACGGGTCAAGAGTAACGAGAATTCTTCAGCATAATCATCCACAGATCTCGATCCTTGACGAAGGTTTTGTAATCGAGTAAACATTGTTCTGTCAAAGTTGTAGGGTAGAAACGACTTCCTCATTACTTTCTCAAGCTTCGCCCACGTAACAATGGCGCTTTTCCCATTACGAGCTCGAGTTGCTTTCAATTGGAGCCACCATGAAGCCGCTTTACCACGAAATTTCGTAGCCACTAATGCAACTTTCCGCTCCTCAGGAACACGCTTAAATTCAAGCATCTCCTGCACTGCTACGAGCCAATCTAATAGCTCTTCTCCACGTACGCCACCGTGAAACTCAGGGAGTTCCACCTTAAATCCCATCTCCCAATTCCGATCAACACGATCCCGGTCCTGGAACCCAACCCTATGTCGACGATGTTCTTCTTCTGCGAAAGGGTTATCTTCCACTTCGGTTGCACCATCATCTGAAGGTTGTCTTCTCCTATTGCGATCATGATCTCGGAGATGAACTGTCTCCGCGAACTTGCGGAACGAGTTCTGAATTGTCACTTGAATGTTTTCTTGCATGGTCATAAGAGTTCTTCTCAACTCTTCCCAGTCATTCAATGGTTGATCCGTCGCACGCCTTGGCGCCATTGAATGATTTGAGACTAGGTTGCTGAAAAAAAAATTCTGTTCGGAACGTTCTTGCTCTGATACCAAAACTGGCGCAGCACAAGATCTCAAAGGGAGTTTGTTTAGTCGAAGAATGCCCAAACGTCTCTTTGCTTTCCTGTTTCGTTGATTCACTTAGAATGCCGATAACAAGAGATATTAGGAACTCAAAAGCTCTGTGTAATTCAATAATAATGTAGGTTTTACAATACGTAAGAGCTCCTTATAAAGGGCTAAAAACAAAGCTCAACACCGACTAAAACTAAGACTTATCTATAATGAATAAATAAAACCAACTACCACTAGATAAAGCCAAATCCAAATAACACCCGACAACTAAGGAATCTCGGATATGGACATAACCGAGAGGAAATCAAGGGATGCGCTGCATCAGAAACCTTCCAAAGAGTCCTTGTGTTAGAAGAGAGTTCTTATAAGAATAGTGTTGAAGTGTTAATTAAAATACTATTTGTTATGTTTCAATAAATTCTTTATCCATAATAGTAGAATATTATCAAAGTAGAAGTAAGACAACCAGCAGACACTTATGTATTTTCACTATATTATCATTTGTTGACAACAAACAATATTAAATTTTTGTTTGGATTGCTAAATATTTTAAATAGATTTGATCTAAGTAGTACCCAATATTAAAACTCTAAAACGATTTATTGATTTTTAGAAAAGTACGATGAATGTCAAATTTATTAAAAAGACATACTTTATATATATAGTTTTTTACTTTCTTTGGATTCTCTTACTTAATTTAATAAATGATGTTTTAACAATTTTTTTTTTGGAAATCAACAACTAATTTACAGTTTCTCCTTTTCCATCTGTCAAACTATATTTTTAACTGTGAAGAAACAAAAGATCGTATTATTTTGCAGAAAGTTTATTTTTTCTTTTTCATGATCAATTTCTACAGAAAGTTATATTATAGTGTTTATTTGAATTTCTTACAGAGTAAACAAAATACATTTACATAGCATCCATTAACAATATTATATACTTAATTTATTCGATGGGAATAAAATAATATCTAATTTACAGGAATTACACTTGAATGTAGTATATTTATCCCATTCTTATTTTCGTGCTAATTAGCATGTTCCCGTAGTTATAAAAATTTAATATATATTCGTATGTTTTTATCAAAAATGAAATTAGTGTCATATATATGCATACACTCGAGAGAGCTTACAAAGATTAACCATAGTTAATTTAAAAACCCTTAATTGACATCCATATCAAGTACTAACCTAACCCAAATCGAAAAGCCCAATTAGGATGATTAAAATCTTTTACCCATGAGCCCAAGTGTGATAAAATCTTGTTTTGAAATGAAACATCCAACAAATGAAAAAAAACTATCGAGAAGTAGATGATAATGTGAATTTGATCGGAGAGCTTCGTTGGTAACTCTGAAGGAAGTAGATGAAGAGATCAAAACTATGCTGACACACGGAAAACTGAAAGACGATTGAAGAGATGGTCAAGTGTTGAAGAAGTCACATGAGGGAGAGCTATATCATCAATCTTGTGCTCGCTTGGATCAAAATATGAATTCTAGCGGCGTGATTATATTTTTGATCATAAGCTTGATCCCTTGAAGGAGAGAGTCTTCAGTGGTCTGTTGATGTGCTGGTGTAACCTATTATTCCTCTCTCGCCCAATTTCACAGATAATAGCTTGCCAAGCTAAAAATGGAAGGTAAATTTGATCTCCCGATCCAGTTGATTGCTTAGGTTGATATACGACTTCTTTTCATGAGATGTTTGATACACAGAGAAGCTCAATTTGTAGATAAAGCTGACTAGACATTGATGGAGAACAAACTTTCAAAGAATAAGTGGTCTCGCTTTTCCGGGAGCAAGTTACAAAGAAGACAAAGAGCGTCAGTTGCTGTTTCGTCTCCAGACTCACCTGCCCATCCTCATCCCACTGCTGATATCTCACTTATTTGCATTGTTTTGATCGCCTATCTTTACTCGTTTTCATCATTTAGACTTATATTTAGACATGTTTAGGGTGGCATTGCATTTCATTTGTCTATATCAGGTATTGGAGTTCCTTATTGATGAGTTCGAGAGAAATTGAGGCTGAGAAAGAGAAGTTTGGGGCAAAAGCGAGGTCTAGCACGAGTGTAGCGACCAAACGTGGTCGCTAGGACAAATTCCTGAGACCCGTAGCGACCACAGCATAGCGACCAGGAGTGGTCGCTACAAACCCACAGGAGAATCGCGGATGTCGTAGCGACCACCCGTAGCGACCAGGAGTGGTCGCTACAGAATCAAATGAGATATGTGGACACCATAGCGACTTTGAGTAGCGACCAAGACAGGTCGCTACATATTCAAGCAGCATAGCGACCTCCTTGTAGCGACCTAGTCATGTCCCTAGGGACGCAGGAACACTTTTGTTACGGGTTGGCCCAGGTTTGTTGGGTCGACCCGGTTCGTTTTTAGACTACTATTTATGTGTTTTTAACCTAATAGGAGGACTATCCTGGTTTTTATCTGGAGACAGACACTACTTTTGGTGAAAGAGATTAAATCCTTAATCTATCTTTGATCCTCTTACTTTTGTTTCATTGAATTTTCTGGATCATAAACCATGATTAACTCTGAATCATCTATGGTTTTTGAGTTCATCATGATTGTTAGTGAGTAGTTACTTTTAGGATTCATGGGTTAGGGTGATCTAGGGTGATTAAGTGATAGCTTAGGGTGTTTAGTATTAGATCATTGTTGTTCTATGATTATCACTTGTCCTTATTGCTAGATTAGACTTGATCACTTTGATCAAGATCCTTAGACAATTTATCCCCGAAAGGTGTTCGATAAAATGTCTGAACCAAAGTGATAATTCTCTTTACTTGCTTAACCAATGATAATTGATGTTAGTGAAGTTTAGATAGTTAATAGACTTATTTGAAATGATTGCTTGCATTGACTAAACCAAAGACATTTGATGTTCTAGTGATTGGAAAGCAAATGAACTCTTATCTTGATAAAGAACTAGTTTAATGGTGTGTCTAGACTAGTAGAACCGAATTGATTGTCGTGTTAATATTCTAAGTTAGATCTTAGTCACCCAAAGTCAATACCCCTGCCCATGGGTTCTGTGTTTCTCAATTGACTTATAATTCCAGTTTTTACCTTTGTGTTCTCTTGTGACTTCATTCACACATCAAAACCGATTGCACTTAGATTAAGCTTATACTTGCATTCTCATTGCATCATGATCACTTAGGATTGGACTGACACGCATCTATACTATTTTGACTAGGAGAGAGTAAAATCCTTTATCAACTGCCATATCCGTCGCCAAACCATTCCTTTTCCCAACCTCCACATTCATGGTTTTTCTCCTTCATACCTCTATCTCTCTCCTAATCTTTCCCTCAATTCAGCAGCCGCCGCAGCTCCAACACAACCACCAAATACTTCTCAACTACCATCTCCTCCGTCATTTCCATCGACGAACTCCCGACTCCACTCTCTTGTACCTCAATCCCCCTATGGTGGTGTCAATACAGTCACCGTCTCCTCCCTAACTGCCGGGAAGAAAACCATCCTCTTCGCCATCGCTTTCGCTCCAACTTGGACGCTGAAACACGTCCATGGATTCATATTAAAGTCAGAGATCTCAAATCCAAAACAAAGAAGGTGAGAAACGCAGAGTATAAAGAGGATGGACACATGACACATTAAGAATGAACGAATTGTTGATGTGACGCCTTAAAGAGTGAGAAAAAGTATATTTTATATATAAAGATTGCTTCCGCTACTAGTTCCTATGTAACATGTGTTGCAAATTGAAAACTTTGCATAATTCTCTCACCGTTTCATAAAGATAATTTTTTTTCTTTTACATGTATTAAAAAATACTCTAAATCACTACAATAAATATATCGTTTATTAATTTTTAATTTTTAATAATTTTAATCAATGATAATTCATAAAGTCAACAAACTTTTTTTTGAAGTTTACAATATTTGCATTAAAAACATAAAAATATATTTTTGTAAAATACTTTAGAAAAAAAACATTTATCCTAATTGATCAGAGGGAGTATAACATTTTACAAAAAAAAAGACAACAATCATCAACAAGAACTACCCCATTTCCTAGAGACTAGAGTCGTCCATACATGAGTCCAATAGTCATGAACTCTCACAGAGTTCCACGTCACCGCACGTGACACTAAGACTATGTACATTGGTTCAGTTTTTTAAACATCATATTTCTCACTTTTACCATTCCACATTATCATCTCTCACCTCCATATAATCATTCAAAATACATTCATGTTTTATATTGTTACAATACTCTTTTTTTTAGACTCAACACTTTATCCATCTATTTTTTATATATTTAAATGTAATGATTAGATATTTTTTAGATTTTATCTTACAAAAGTTATCTAAACAAATGTAACCAAAATTTTTTATAAAGAGTAATAAAAATTAAAATAATATAAAATATTAATATGTCCAAATCTAATAAAACAAGTTTCTATTTATAAACACACAAAAAATTATAAATTTTGATATAAAATAAATAAATAAATAAATAAAGAAATTAATTTATTATAAAATAAAAAGCTTTAAATAATTAGGGTGAAGGAAAAATATGGTACAATATCAAGAACCAATAATCTTGTGGCATGTTATTAGTATGGCCCACTTTTTTATGTTTCAAATAGAATTAATCCACGTAATTTTCATCACTTTTTCAACACTCTTGTTGGAGTCATTCAATTGTTTAATAAATTATTCAACACTCTTGTTGGAGTCATTCAACTGTTTAATAAATTATTCAACACCTTTGTTGGAGTCATTCAACTGTTTAATAAATTATTCAACACCCTTGTTGTATATAGTCTAACATAGACTTCCTGACCCGAACTCGTGTAAGAACGTAAAGCCCAACGGTAAGAGTCAACGTTGTTCGGTCACTTCTTTATTCCAATTTCCAAATCCCAATTTTCACAAAAGAGAGAATGTGTGTGGATTTTGTTTTGCCTTTGTCAAAATCTAGGAATCTTGATTAATCGAAATCCACCATCTTCGAAGCTCTAATGGAAAATATCTGATCTCTTCCCTTCTGATTACTACTATTGCTCTATCTTTTAACGATTAGAGAGAGTGTCTACGACTGAGAGGAGAAAATGATGTTGGGATCGTGATAGGCCCATGTCCAACTCTTTATTATCCGATTAGTACGATATTGTCCACTTTGTGTCTAAGAGGCTGGCCCGCATGGATTTACTTTTGGTTTTCTTTCCAAAAGGCCTCATACTATTAGATTTGGATTTCTCTTTTTATATTAGACACTTTTTGTCTAAACTTCCAATGTGGGACTTTGTTTGATATATCACATTCTCCCCCTCAAACTAAGGACACACTCATCTCGTGTGTTTTTCTTTCAGCGAATCATCTTAGCACCATCTTGTACCAGTAATCGCAGGGCTTCTTTTGAGAATGTTCCTTTGAGCGAAACTCCTTTATCGCAAGGTTACTTTGAGAATATTCCTCCCACACTTCCAGGATCTTTTGACTAGTTTCTACCGAACCTCCCTTTCTTACTTTCTTACTTGAAGGGTATTCTGGTCTTCTTGCATATCTTCGTCAAACCGCTCTGATACCAATTGTTAGGATCGTGATAGGCTCATGTCCAACTCTTTATTATCTGATTAGTACGATATTGTCCATTTTGGGTCTAAGAGGCTGGCCCGCATGGATTTACTTTTGGTTTCCTTTCCAAAAGGCCTCGTACTATTAGAGTTGGATTTCTCTTTTATATTAGACACTTCTTATCTAAACTTCCAATGTGGAACTTTGTTTGATATCTCACAAATGAAGGATGTTGATGATGAGGTC